>BQNB010074922.1:0-31630 GCA_026074375.1 Tanacetum coccineum | reverse complement strand
CAAGGCTGCTAGTGTAGTTTTTGTTTTTATCAAAATCTGTCAAAATTTTGCTAAGTGTCTTTTTAAGTAAAAAACTGCTTTTTCATTTGGCTTTTATGGCTTATTCTGAATTTCAAAATGCTTTTTGAAAGATGATACTTGTTCTTTGAGGTCTAATCTTAATCCGTTTCAAGGTCCTAAGTCCATAAGGATCTGTTTGTTAGCTTATTTTTAAGCTTAAAAGTAGGCTTTTAAAAAGTTTTAAAAAAATTTCTAAGTGTGAAGTCTGTGTGAACAGCTCTTTTCATAAGCCTTTTTCAGGGATTATCTGAATTTTAAACTCTTTTCTCTTTGATGATTTAGGTAGCTTATAGGCTAAGCTTTTCAGTCCCCTAAGCTACTAAGTCATAAGGATCCTTTTTCTAGCTTAAAAATAAGCTAGAAAAGTGTCCCTTGGTTGTTTGGCTAGTAGTTTTTGGCCAAATAGCTTATTGGCTTTTTAGACCTTTTCAGCTTGTTTGATTGCTTAATTTCTGTTTATATGTGCTTATTAGGTCTGTCTAGTTTACTACATTTGCTTATTTTCTTGTGCATTGTGCTTATTAGTCAAAAGATAAGCCCATAGTTAGCTCTTTTTCATTTAGAGTTAACAAAGAAAATTGTCAACTATTTGTGGCTTATTGCTGGCTTATTTTTAGGTTTAAAAAAAAGTGTGTTTGTTAAAGTTGGTTATTTTTGTTTAATTTATAAGTTTGTAAAAAAAATGTTTTTAAAAAAGGAGAGGCCACAGGTTTCGAACCTGTGACCTCCCCTTTCACCAAGCCAACATATTTAACACACTCTCTCTAAACCATCAGCACCAAATAGGGACATCTGCTAGTTTTTCCCACATTTATTCTTTAAACCCATTTTGGCCCATTAAGTAATAAGCCACTTCGTAGCTTATTCCAGCTTATTTCGAGCTTATTTGGTAAGCTGGCTTATCCAGCTTATTTTTCTTGCCTTCTTCATAACAATTAGGACTTTTGTGCAATTTTTCAGAATTTTCCAAACTCATTTGTTATTTTTTGTAGTTTAAATTTTAAAAAGTCATTTAAAAATAGTAAATCAATTCAGAAAAATACAAAAAAATGTTTTTAGTTTTAGAAATATTATTTTTAGGTTTACAAAGTTTAAAATCATTTTCATCATTTTTAGAAATTTCATTTTTAGCTTTTTAATTTAAGTTTAGAAATTAGTTTCAAATTATAAAAAGTAGTTAAAAATAGTTTTCTTAGTTATTATCATATTTTAGACTTTTTAAAGTAGAAAATCATTTTTTGGAATTTTTAGGTATTAATTTGTCATTTTCTAGAATTTTAAATAGATTAAATAGGTTTTTAATTCATAAAATATTATTAAAAAGTCAAAAAAATATAATTCCTTTTTAGAAAATTTTCTTTTATCATTTTAGAGGTTTAGAAACTAAGTGTGCATTTTTAGGGTTAATTTTGATTTAGTTGATAATTTAGACGCGTTTTTAGATTCCCGATAATTGATTTCTTTGTTAATTGCCTTAGTTGTTAGAATAGAATGCCTTATTTGTCTTTCTCGTAGATTTAGAAATCAAATCTAATCAAATCTTGCTCCATTCAAACATCAAATATCAAACCGACTTTCGACTCTCAAATTTGCACTCCTTGTTGGGAAAAACGACCCGGGAATATCATATACTACTCGGATTTCATTGATTTTCTTTCTTTAAACCTTTTCAAGGGTCACTTGATTTGGTTGGGTTAATATAAGTAGTATATTATATATATTATTTATATACGACCTTAAAGCTAGAAGTCAATTTTTGGCGCCGCTGTCGAGGAGGAGTGTAAGACGATTGTCATTGCGTTTGACAATTAGTGCTTTGAAGATCCTTCCGTATGAAGTTATTTTGCTTATTTTATTATAAAAATAAAAAATACAAAAAGATTTAAATTGTATTTCGCACAATTCTCAATTTTATTTCAAAATTACTCACGTTGGAACACTATTAAAAATAATTTTATGCATTTTGTTAATACATTCCTAAAACGTTTTGCATTTACATGCATAACGATCTCATGAACATAATGATCTCACAAACAAAATTCGAGATACATAATTCATATGTAGTTTTCGACATGTTTGGATGAGCAAAATTAAACTAAGGAGCGTTTGGGTTAACTCATAGGTTTTTATTTTCAGAGTCGAGTTAGCCCCAACTCCACATGTGTTACATATATGCACAAACTAGGCACACATTCTTGTTAACATTATAATTTCATATTAATAAAACATGGAATTACTTTTATTTTAGGTGACAATGCCTCGCATCACCGGACTAGATCACCAAAACACTCGTAACTACATTCCAATCATATCAAATGAATTTGATCAACCACTTCAAAACACACTTAAACTTCTTGAAAAACAATACTTTCATGAGGGTCGGGTTGTAAGTCAAAACTTTGAAAATATGAACTACATCAATGCCAAGTTTAAGTCTATCGGGCTCGAGTGTCTTTTGAAAATAAATGAGAAAATCGTTCCCCATTTTGATATTGAGTTTTATAGTTAACTTGAGTTTAACTATAACTCTGAGGGTCACTTCGTTGTTAATTTCATCATTCAAAATCAACCATTTTCCTTCACCCTCGAAGAGCTCGGTTATATTTTGAGGATTCCTTCTAAAGGTCACTGCTCATACTCTAACAAGTGGTCTCTTTACTACTTGGAAATTAGCAGTCCCACAAAAGGTCATTATCAAATCACTCCTCCTTACCCAAGTGTCATTAAAACCCTCATTTAAACTCCTTGAAAAGGTCAAGTAACTCGTGTTCGTAACAAGAAAACCATTAATGTTGATGACAACAAAATTTTAAATCATAAAATTCAACATCATATAAGTTCTTGGGTCGAGATCATACGTGAAAACGTATTCTGTCTAGGAGGTCATCGTGATCATGTTTCGGCATGTCTATGTCATATGCTTTATTGCATTGAAACCTCCATAAAATACAATCTAGCATTTTTCATTCTAAAACGAATGGAAAGCATTCGAAATACACCTAAGGCAATTCTACCTTACAGAATGCTATTGACTAGATTGTTCACTCATATCGTGTCTAACTTTCTTGAGTTGTCAAATGATCACTACATCTTATGTGATCGTGTCATGCATCCCCTCGCTCCTCATTATGAGCGAAAGACGCGATTGAATCATGGTACAAAAAGATGTCGCTCTTCCAATCCTAGCTCATCTTCCAACGTCCTTGATCATCCATCATCATCTCATCATATAGATGAAAATAATGATGGAAATGATGAAGAATCTTTTCATTCTAATACCAACTTAACTCGTCAACTCTTTGTCAAACATTGTTACTAGAGTCTTTGAAAACCCACCTCATGAAAATTAAACATTACACTCTTACCAAACTAAAATTCTAAACCACCAAATCCAACATCGAGATGAGCATCGTAAAGGGTTAAGGTCAATCGGAAAAGTGCTCAAGAATGTGATGAGGAGCAAAAAGAAATGAAGAAGTTTGATGAAGTGTTACGTACTTACTATTATTACTACTTTTTAATATAACCGATTATTCTATGATGTGCTACTTAGTCTCTTGAATTTATCGTAGATATGAAAGCAGGCAATAAAATTTGCCTTGGATGATCTTTCAACTTTATCATCAAAAATATAATACGCTTGTTGATTGAATGATTATGCTAGATGAATTTATTATGCACTTTTAGATTTTTTATGCCTAACTAATTTCCTCCACAATCCATTTGCCTTAGACTAGCTTTATTACATCTAGATGACAAAGTTAGAATTAGTTGATTCTTGAGCAATAGGAATTGCTAAAACTTATTGTCACTAGTCTCATATTTTTTGCACTAAAATGACAAACTGAGAATTATGGGAAAAATTTGTCATCCCCAGAAAATGGCCCCCAAATTACACGGGCGCCCCCCCTAACATATCTGGGACCGCTGGTATTTAAGGGACCACCTTTAGGAGGGAATCAAATTTTTTCACTGTTCTCTTTTTCTGCAAATTTGACCCTCTTTATCCTAGCCTCAGCTGTCATTCTCATGTTTAGACAAACACCTTTTCACCTATTCTTCATCAACTAACATGCTTTTCCATATTCTCTTTCTCATCCAAATACTTAAACCATTTTTCACCTTCATCAATTACCACCTTCCTCCTTTTACTTGATCCAAATGAGCTTCTCAAACTCTCCTCCAAACTTCTCAAGAAAACCTAGAATTTCAGTTAGACAAGTTTGGAGAAAACCACTCATGCGCCTCAAATCAACACCTTCTCAAAACCCTTCACCTCCATCACCACCAAGAAAGTACCCTCAACCTTCTCCATCATCTTTCCTCAATGAGGAACAAATGACAAATCGACTACAACACATCTCTCAACTTCTTGAAACAAACCTCCAACATGCAACTAATTCCTACTCTTAAATACCACCATCTCCACGCTCTCCCCCATTACCTATTATTTACCCCACTACTCTTGACCAAGTCAACTTTCATTTTAGGTTTTGCCATTGTTGCATGTATACCCGTAATAAATTTCAATCCATAAGGACTGAACTTGACTTCATTCAATTTCTTCTTACTCGTCCTCCGTATCGCGCTCCCCCATAATCAAACAATGCATCACCAACTTCTCCTTTCTCACCTTCCCATGATTAAACATTCTATCATGTTTAATCTATCTAAATAATCGACCACCTATCCTTTTGCTAAAGCATCTACTAGAAATCAAGAATCAACTAGTCTAGTTTAGTTTAATGTTTCTTTATGCTATATGTCTATTTTCTAGTCTTTTAATATTCATACTCTTCAAGTATGAATTTAATCTATTATGAATGAATGGTCTTTTATTATTATGAGGATTGTGTATGCATTATGGTTTATATGGTTATTTCTTTTCTATCTCTACATAACCATGTATATGTTTGTCGTAATCATTGCTACTCATGAGAAATATTTTCTTGCACTTGTATTTCTAATTTGGTTTTGTAGCAAAATATCGTAAGATCGATCCCTTGGTGCCCCAAATGAGGGTGGGTAAACATCAAGGGGAAGTCTTAGCTTTGTCGACTTCTTTCTTTCTACGTCTCGACGATTGACCTTTTTGGATGTGACAAAAAGGGGGAGAAATGGATTAAAACTCATTAATAACTTGAAAATTTTATTTTTATACAAAATGAGTTTATATTTTGTCATCATTAAAAAGGAGAAGATTGTTAATACAAATAATGCTTAAAAACGTTATTTATATTTTTTTGACTCCTCTACGTTTTGAAGGACAAAATGTAAAAACATTCACGATAAACATAAACGTTTACTTGTTATTAATCGTAAACTTCCATATCGATACAAATTACTTAAGGTATGGAGAAACAAATCATTAAACTTAATTAGTGATAAAGAAAATATTTTTTCTTCTTAATCCATCACATTTCTACAAAACTATATTTTTACATAATTACTCAAAATAGTTTTGTTAAATAAAAATAATGTTTTATTTAAAAACATAAATTTGAAATTCAAAATTTTCCCCAAAACTGAATATAACTCACTAGGATATACTTTCCTCACAAAAGGACAAAAATTGGAGCGTCAGTCTAGGGCGGCCCCCTAAGTGGTTAGGCGGCCCCAGATATATCTGGAACCACTAGGACCGCTACCAGCTGACCGTTGGGAATTCTTGGCTATAAATACTGCACTATTCGCAACAGAAAAATAGTTTTCTCAGAATGATTTTTTCAGTCTTCTTTCTCTCTCTAAACCTTCTTTCTCTTACTAAATATTTTGATCACTGATAGGTCTTGTTTATCTTGAATCATACATAATCAACCATGAAAGCTTGGAGAGAATAGTAGAGGATGGCAAGTATTCAAATTTCAAATATTATTAAAATGAAGGGAAAAAGGAAAAGTTTATAACAAAGCATCACCTTCTAATGATGATTAGAAGGGGTATTTATAGGAGAAGGAAAAAGGCTTCCATTCCTTTATTTTTCTAATGTTTCACTTCTAGTCCCTATTCTTTGGCAATTATGCTATTTCTTGCTTTTAGCATAATATACCTTATTACAAACTACTTTATTCTAAATAAAATAAAGACTAATAACTAAATCACATAATTGACACTTTTTATGAACCTAATAATCTCCCCCTAAGGGTCGATTATTCTGGGCGTTCTCTTCGTGGTCCAAGTGGTCTTCTATTCACATACATCTCCCATCTTCTCATCTGATTGCGATACTTCAATCTTACTTCAATCTCTTCTTCAAACAATACGATTAATAACATGTAAACATTTATTTTTATCGTAAACGTTTTTACATTTTGTCATCTTCAAAACGTAGAGAGGTCGAAAAATATAAATAACATTTTTAGACATTATTTGTATTAACAGATGTTCATTTTCACTTTGAATTGCTTGAAGTTGCACTTGAAGTTGTTGAACCCTTACAAGCACACCATCGAGATTAGCCATCACATGGTCAAGATAGAAATTCACCGTTCGATCAAAATGCCTTTGCTCAATGAAGCTCATTTATATTTCTAAAATCCCGTTATACAACGAATAACCCGATAAACTCAATTAAATAACTCTAACTCACTCGACTCGTTTCTTGTCTTTGATTAAAAATGAATTGATCATTAACAATCGTTAAGTATTTAACAACAATGGACTAACGATGCAAAAACAATTCAAAAATCAAGGTTTAAACAATGACAAGATAACGATCATTTAGATTCCAAAGTAACTAAGGACGAACGTGTAATGTAGTTTTCACTTTGGGGGTATAATGTGCCAAACTAAACTAAGTAATCTGTTTTAAAAAAAATAGGCCTTGAAGTGGGTTTGAACTGAGGTTGTCTAAGTAAGAACCCCTATGCATTTTCCAACTGGGCTAATGGCTCTTTTAAATTTTTTATAAATATACATTTACGATATTGGCTTTCCTCTCACAGAATGAACAATAACCATTTTTTATTATTTGTGAACAGTACAAAACTATTAGAATACTGGTATTACTAGAGAGGAGTGGGGAGAATGTGGGGAGGATACTGGGAAGGATAGTATTAATTTATTGTCTATAAACAGTAATGAATTAATAAACAATTAAAATGTTCTAATCTCTGTACACATGTCCTCAAATATAGGTGACTCATCAAACCCACAAAATCTTAACACATATCAAACACAAAACACACACACAATAAATGTCACAAAGGAGGTAGATAAGAGTTATGCAACTCATTTTGAAGATTCATTCAGAATCTAATATCCTCATTAATTTTGTAAGTTTGTGAACCTTAATTTTAGGACGAGTGTTTAATTTTATGGGTTTAAACCCTACCTTATTAAATTGGATATTTCTTAAATCTTGATTCTGTGTATTCGTGTTTTAGTCTCAGTTGAGGTAATTAATTTCTATTCTTATCGTTTATTTTGGGAATATGATTAATGGTTGTATTTGGTTTGGATATGTGATGTGGTATAGGTTTTTGGGATTCAGAAATCGAGTTTATTTTTGTTGTTGTTATGTGATTTAAGTTCATTAGGTTAGGTAAATGCTTATACCTTTTGTTATAAGTAAAAATAGATGTATTGTAAGGTAATAATATTGAGAGTGTTTGTATTTGCGATGAAATAATGTAAATTTAAGTTTGGTAGCCAAAGTGTTGGGTTCAAATATTGTTTTTAGTTTTTGAAAATTTAATTAGGTTATTACAAGATAAGCGTTTTTTATTAGTTTTAGGAAATTTTATCAGGCATTCTCTTTATGAGCTAATACTTAATTCGCGAGAGTTTTTATTTTGCGAGATAATTCTAGATATATGATTTTGGTTTGATTTTACGATCTAATTCTGAATTCGTGAGAGTTTGGATAAAGATTGGTATTTATGGAAACTGCAGAATTCGAAACAAGCTTCAAGAGATTTAAATCAAGGGAAAAGGACGTGACAATGAAGGTTATATAGTTTTCAAACCAGGACCCCGCGCAATATGCATTCTGTCTGCAAATGGTGTCATTTCGAGTGTTACCCTTCGACAACCCGACTCCTCTGAGTTTCGTACTCATGGTTTCAGCCATACGCTAAGCCACAAGAAACAAATAAGTTGTCTTGGGAAATATCTGAGGCTAATGTTTTGGGATATGAAGATCAGAGTGTGGCGGATATGTTGATGTTTGTTAGTGAAGTGGTGGTTGCGGCTAGCAACACCCACAAATTCACGCTATTTTCCTAATGTTTTGAGTATGTATATGCTCGGATTAGCCACGTTAACTATATTTAGAAAGTAATTTGATATCGACCAAAATATATTTAACTGAGAATGATGCTTATATTGCTCATCTGCTTATTTTGGGGTGAAATAAGTAGTTTTGAGCAACTATTTTTTGGTATCTGCCTATTATGATGTGTTTATTTAGGGTGTGTTTGGGATTGGTTTTCTGTTCCTATTTCGGCTTAAAAGTAAGTACTTAAACATAAGTATTTTTCAAAATAGTGTTTGGATTTGCTTATTTTGTGAAAGATACAAGAAATTTTCGCTCATGTTAATTTGTTATGTTAGCTGTACAAGAAAAAAGATTGATTTCCGAAACGTAAAGATGTTGTCTGATTCACACGTTACTCATGCGCCTTGCCGCATATGGATTCAATTGTGTGGTGAATGATGGAACGGAAATTCGCTATGTTGGATCAACCAACATAGACCTTCAAGGTAAAAATATGTTTTTACCTGAAAACGCGACTTTGTAGTTTCTTCTTATATCTAACTGTTGTCTGCCCTTTTAAAAATATTAGATGCAGGTGTGTATTTCTGGTAGGAAAATGACATATGCATATTGTTCATGTCAAAATGGAACAAGGAGGTTCTATTGGTTCTTTGTTGGCTCGTTATACGAAAACTGAGTTGGGGGGATCTACCTATGTTAAGGTTCATGATGAATAAAACTTTCTCAAATTTTCTTTAAGACGTTGTGTTTATCTCAATATATGCTTTCAAGGTTCACTTTTGTATTTAATTGATTTCTAGAAATAAAAGACAATCTAAAAATAGGCTAACGAAAGACGGACATACATGCATTACATCTAACAGACGAAATGTAAAAAAGTTATGTTGTAGATAATAGCTTTGGATCGTTTAATGTGGACGTTGTACCAATGCCACATATAGATATGGTCCGAATTACAAGTATCTATATTTCTGGTTTACTCTTTTACCTCAACAAGTAAGATGACTATTTTTTACAGTTTAACTCTTTCTTATTATGGTTCTGCTGCCACACATTTTGTAGGTTTTGCTTCTTTAAGTGATATGGAATTCCTTGCTGCTTCAAAATTATGCTACACATGATGCTTTTATCGTAACTCCTGCAATATGTGCCCACCCGAGAGTTAGCTACTAGAGTTAAAAACATTTCCAAAAACTCCTTATTTGAACTTTTAGCCCACTTTACTATAGTATACACATTTAGGCCGTAATGCCAAACACCACTTAGTTACATAAAAGTAATTATTACATCTTTAACTGTTAGTTAGTTTACCATCTGATCTCCTCATCCATCTTAAATGCCGAATATAGTCGGCCTTATGGACAAAGTAAGACAGGCACCGAGTGAAAGTGGGTAAAAACCACTAACATTACAGTATATTAGTCGTTTTTACCCACTTTGACCCATATATGTAGAACATGGAACGGGGACAAGCTCCATCTAGACCAGTTTTTCCTAATGATTTTGACCCTCAGACCTTGGTTGCTGTTAGTCTGTACTATGGAATAAATGATAGTAACACGTGAAGAAGAGGTTAAATGAGTCTGTATTACTCAAAATCTTAACCTATAACTTTTTCATTAAAACCATGAGTATTGCTTTTTTTGTTCATGCGGTATGGCATGCTACAGTTCAAAGTGGGACAACTTCATGATAGGTATATTAGTTAAACGCCCCATGTCGTTGATCACTTTGCTATTTTTAGCGATACTGAAATACTATTAATTCAAATCTTTTAATAATTTGGTTTGAGGGCTTGGTAGTAAACTACTAAACTAGTAACAACGTCACATTTAACTTAGTACATAGTACTAATTAGTTGTTTATGGTCATTTAGAAAGATATATTAATTAGTTGTTGATACTCATTGTAAAGTCGGTTTTGAAGTAACTTCTTATACAAAGTGGATGTTGATTTATGGTCATCTAGAAGATATATTACCACTACATAAACCGTTATTTGGACTAAAGATATATAAAAGGTTTTGTTGTACAAAACAACAAAATGTTGGGTTTGTGATCATGTCATATGAATATTTATACGGCTAAAAATACGTGAGCCTACGAGGCCACACAAATTATACATTTAGGTATCATTCTATTAATGTTAATAATAATATAATTGTATATTTATTATTTATTAATATATGATTTGACGAATAAACACTAACGGTCGTTAATTAGTTAATTAATTGTAACTAACTAATAAGGCTTTTTAATTAATGGGTAATTAAATGTAATTAACCATAAACAATTAGAAAAGTCAAAAAGTCAACCCCAAGGGGTGTTTGATTTTGTTCGACCGGCTAGGACCCAAGATGGGGGTTAGATTCGGCTTTGAGCTATCTTTTCCTACAAGGAATGTAATTTAGGTAAACCCTAAATTAATCCCTAAATAAGGAGGATCCTAGAGCTCATAATTCTCATCCCTTGTTTCTCCCTCTCTTGGTTCGATCACAGGAAACAACCCAAAAGGGTTTTTTAGTTTCGATTTTCTTGGTGTTTACATATTCGTTAGTCAAGAACTAGCATTCGGGTGATACTGCTTGACGTGTAGTGTATGAACCACGTGAATGTTACTTACTTTAGTAACTTGAAGTAGTTTTTGGTAAAGCAAGTTTATTACATGTGACAACCGTGATTTGAGCATGTTAGTTTATACCTTTAGAAATGGCTAAGAGTTCATTTTATGTGTTTAGGTGTTGTGCTATGTGATTTTGTGTGTGATAAGTGGGTTAACTAATGTGCTTAATATCATTTTGAGGTGTATGGGCATCTCATTTTGAGTGTGTTTGTGTTTGGTAATGAGTATTCCATTTGTTCACGTTTAGTGATAATGTAAAGGTATGGCGTATTGCATGCAATGCTACGTCAATAGTTGGATAATTAAGTGTTAAGCGTTTATGGGAAATGTGGCATTTTAGAAATGAAATAAGTGAGTGAAATATAGAGGTTTGTAGCAAACTTTCTAAAAACAGAAAGCGGTTTGGTGAAATAAAAGTTATATTTAGAAAATTTAGTAAGTAGCGTTTAAGTAAAAAGGTTTAATCAAATTAGCTTAGGTTTTTATAAAAAAAATTAACGTAATGAAGGAAATTAGTTAATTAATAATTAAAAAAAAAATAATAAAAATATGTATTTAAATAGGGGGGCCGATCGATTTTGGTTAGGAATTTAGTTTAAGCTATTTTCTATAATTTTTCCAGAATTTTTATAATTAGTTTAGTATTTTTAAACATTTATTTTTATTAAAAACTTTAAAAAATCATAAAAAATAGAAAAATAATCAAAAAAATATAATTCTTTTTTAGAAAATTTTCTTTTATCATATAGTTTCTAGGAAAATTAGTTTTGCTTCCGTAGGGTTTAATTTACAAAATTTCAATTTTTAAAGAACGAGATTCGTTTCCGTTCTCGTTTTTCGTGTTTTTAAGCTCATTTCAATTCCGTTTTTGTTCTAGTTTTCTTTAAACTTACTTTTTAGTCAATTAGAGTCTATTAAAAGAGAAAAATTCATTTTAGGTTTAATTTTGGAAATTTAGGGTTTTTAATTACCATTTAAGGTTCCCGTTTTGCGTTTTTAGTTAAAGTTTAATTTCCCGTTGTTAAAGTTAAGTTTAATTGGCCTTTAATTTTCTTACTTTTAGGATTTTAGAAAACAAATCATCTCTGAACCCATTCAAATCATTGTCCAAACAACAAACGTGGACTCAATTTTCATAAATCTTCGAGGAATACGACCCGGTAATCACTTACCGGTAAATATACGTATTATTATATATAAGGGTGAGAATTATCCTTTCTTCCTTTGTCCTCAAGGGTAGTTTGGTAAATTTCTATACTTATATATTATTTTACTACATCAGTTACAGATTACAAACTATGATTACTATTCGATCTCTATGATCTTGTGAAAAACCATATCTACTAAACATGTCTAGGGTTCTTTTTATAGACTAAGGAAACCCTAATGGGCTTTACAAAACGCATGGATTTTGGAAAGCAAATGGTAGTTAGAGAACACATAAAGACATAGATGATTTTTGGATATAATTTATAAAAGGTCGTCAAGTAAGGTTTTTTAAGTTAGTCAAGACAACTAAAATTCTGCATTTTTAAATAAATTGTAGTTAACTAATGTAACGTGTTAATGAGGAGGTTAAGGTTAGGCATGGTGTCGGGGTGACCCATGATGGTTAATCAAACCCTTAGACATCTGTTATATGAGTGTTACATGGACTTGAGCTTTTAGCTTGGTCGCGTGTAACACGTTTGTGTTTTTATTATGTAGCTTGTGTTGATATTGTTAGAGCAGCTTGTGCATCAGTGAGTTCATAGTCCCTCCCTCTTTTCTCATCGCTTAAATTGGATGGAAATTAATGCAAATGGATTTGAAATGTGTCTAATTACTGTGAATATGTGTCTTTAATTTGAAAGTGTATGGAAAATTTACTTGGCCTATTGTAAGTTAACCATGCTAAATGCTTATGTGTATTTGGATTGGGGGTAAACGTTCCACCCATATATTTGTTGTGATATTAATCGGGGTAACTCTCCTAGCCATTGGTGAAGTGATGCTTTTAAAGGATCCGGGGGTAACCGTTCCTACCCAAGCGTTGACCACTTTCTTGATCGAGGCACATGTACCGTTCCGATCTCGTTATGGTTACCATTGCATGTTATCTTATATCTGGTACAGTAATTGATCCTTGCCATGGTTCACAGTAATCACAGTAAATGTTTATTACGCATTGATTTTCAGTGTCTTAAACCTATGTCCTCACCAACCTTTTGTGTTTATGTTTTAAGCATCATTTTTCAGGTAACCATCTTGATGATGTTTGAAGTTAGGAAGAGTTGCTTAAGTGATACCGTAGGCTTGCAATGCGGATCATATCCTAGAGATTTAATTATTGTCATTTGAATTGTTTGATACTTGGTTGTTATTTGATTGTTTAGACTCTTGGATTTATGTTTCCTTATGGTATGACTTTGCTATCGTAATGCAAGACTCCTTTATCTTGTGTTAGATATTGTCATGACACATTGCGTCTCATTTGTTAATCTATTTCATATAGTTCTCTCTATTGTAGACACCATTGTGTTGTGATGATATCCATGATGTTACGCCTCATGCTTCCGCCTAGGTGGGGTGTGACAGATCTTCTCTTCTAAAATTCGTCTCTGATGAGTATGGTATAAAGAATATGACACTGCACACTGAAAACTCATTTTTGAGTCTTTTATTTATAGTTGCTAAAAAATACTCGATACGTCGTATCCATATAGGTCGATACGGCGTATTGGGCTGGATTCCTTAGAGTGCGCGCTATGTTCGTAATAAATCTTTGATATCATTCCCAAAGTACTTGATTTACTGTATCTTCGAATAGTTATCTTCATGGATACGGCGTATGTAGATAACATGGATACGCCGTATTGGGAATTGGTCAAACGCGTTTTCTTGTGAAGTCTTGGCGCTGATACGCCGTATCTCTTTAGTTGGATACGGCGTATTGGTGAATTTTTAGAAATCTTCAAATGTCTTTGTTTTAGCTCTAATTTATGCGCCTTTTAGCTTATCTTCACAAAACACTCCTGAATTACTGCATTTATCAACTTTAAAGCAATTAAGTACAATAATCCAATAATTATATAAAAGGTGGCGTAACCAATAGCACTAAGACTCAATGATATACAAAGTGACGTTATTTGATGTCATCAAATATCCCCCCACTTGAATCCTACTTGTCCTCAAGTAGACTTTAGAAAAAAGTTTAGTTTATGAAAATGTGTCCCGAACCGAAGTTAAGGATTTTTCGTTTAAGCATCGTTTTGTCCTAATCACCTGTACATAACCAAGCTCCTCACGAAATATGGAAATGAAAACACTCAGATCACTCAACTAATCTAGGGTGCAACATTTAAGTAGTACGCTCAATTGCTCGGTCATGATTAGTTTCGTATCATAAGCTTGGCAAGGATACACATCTCCACCGCTAAAGCTAAGGAAGAACAAGTCAAAAGCTAAATTTAGGTAAAAGGTTTTTTAAATTTTTTCTTACGGTTGATCATTCAACAGTCTTTCACCATAAGTACCACACCAACAAGGCAGCAGTATCATATATACATGGCCGTAATGACGAAATAGACATATACAATACGATCACATCCTTGTTCGTGTTTAACCAACGGTTAGGATGAAGAATGATATAGGGTAGAGACCTTCTAACTTTCACTAAAAGTCATCAACAAGGCAGCTAAGACATGCATACATGGCCGTAATGACAGAATAGACATGCATGCTCGAACAAGTCCTTGTTCGAGCAGACACTAAGGTTAGTTGCTAGGAGAGGAAAGTAAAATGGTTGTTAAATAAAATTCACAAAACAAATAGATTAAGCCAACAAATAAGGTGCGGTTCCTAGTAACTTTCCCTTGACCGTTCAATGACAAAGACTCGAATATATAGAAAGACGCCTCGAACACGAAAATGACAAGACAACCAAAGTTGACGTTCCCATAACGGTCAACTTCCCTTACATCAAGCTCTTTACATACTTTTACACAAGTGGTGATATCGGCCACTTTTTACAAAACTTAACATCGTTGATTTTTGAAACGTATCAACGAATAATCGATCCTTCTAAGTGATTCCTTTGGTATAAACTTCTTTTTTAAACGACTATTTTTCTTCCTTCTCTTTTTTTTGCTTTTTCTTTTTTTCTCTTTTTTTTCAATAATACATAATAAACTTCGGTTTGATTCCATCGTCTTCTCTTTCATAATTTATCCGGATAATCTTTTCCTTGTAGTACTTCTTCATCAGACATAATTCATAATTGCAAAAAGTAGCAAAACTTACGAGCTACATATTTTCCCATTGCATTGTGAAATTTCCCGACCATTACAGAGATAGAAAAATTTCACTTTGACACAGGAAATACAAGACTTTACACGAAAGCAACTATCAACATAGAGAAATAGGCTTATTCTACATGGTAGGCTAAGGTGCAAAGGTGTAACGATACATATAATATGGTGTACAAAAAGAAAGGAATGGCTTAACAGGTTGTTTTAGGGGATTTTACATTAAAAATGAGAGTAATCAAGGGTTACACTAGAGTTAACTAAACGCAGGAATTAGTTATTTTACGACATGTAGGCTATTTGGTTTAATCCCAAAAATTTATCAGTTAAACATGTTTCTTCACATCTAAATCCATAGTACTAATCATGGCGGTCTCAAGTGATATACCAGGCCAAGTTCTAAAGTCCACTACATTACACCGGCACACTCAAAAATTGTAGAATTTAGTAGACAGTTGGAAACGAAATAGGCTTAATTCTCACAATATGTATCAAGGGTTATAGTACGCTAGGTAATGTAACTAGTGATTTTAAAAAAAGTCATGCTGAAATTTTTTTAAATTTTAACCATTTTTAAGCACTTTGCATGTTATTTTGTAAAAAAGAAGACAAGTACGTTCTAATTCTCCATCCCCCACTTAAATTATACAACGTCCTCGTTGTATAGATAAAATAATGAATAATAAGGAAGAATAGAATTAAAACGGAAAACTCCCTGATGTTTTGCTCGTGATAATTCTCCAAGATGAGTCCCTTGAGAGCAAAAATTTGTTACTATGGCTTCATAATGCCCGATAAGTGCAACACAAGGTACTTTTTCAGCATACACCATATCATGAGTTTCAACAAGGTCCAGTACTAAAAGAATTAGAAGACAAATCAAGTTCTATATCGCTACCATGGTACAAAGAAAACAATTAAACACATCAATTGGTACAGGGATCAAATACGCTGTAAACCATACCAGCCAGGATATGGTCGTATTGATACCTGTATACGCTAGATTTATCATTTAATTAATACTTGTATAGACACTCTGAAAATAAAGACTGGATAAATCGTCCAAAAGGTCATACACTGTACCATGGGAGCTTGTATACGCCGTATAAACAGTCTGGAAAAACAGACATGATAAGCAAAAGATAAATTATGGTTGTACTCTCGACATAGCACTTTTGTATACAGAAAATCTATAAGTAGACATGCCCAATTTAAAATCCCATTCTATAAAACAATTTGGGGTCGAACGGGATGCCAAATGGCACATACAAATTCTTGATTAAGAAAATGAATGACATCCCTTTGTTAAGATGATTCCAAATCATGATATTAAAATTTAATTCCTTGATAAAAGTTTCAGTTTTGAAAATTTTATTAGATGTATCATGACTTGTTTCCAAAAGCTTATTTGACCTTAGTACCTAGGCACCATCATCGGTATTTATTACATTAGGTAATGGTACGACAGACATATCCCCCAAAGATTGCATAATATCAATTTCATCAATATCATTGTCCTTATCTGATTTTAAGTCACCAAGATAGATTACGTTGAAAGGAAATAGATCATTAAAGTATAAAACATTTTGTTCCTTTTCATCACATTCGGACAATGATATTTCATTTTTTAAATTAAATTCATCGATATGTTGAGGGCTTAAAGTAGGTTCAGTTAAGAAATCTAATTTAGACGTTAGAGCATCATTATAAACAATGGCTGGAAATTCATTCTCAAAATCTTTAAAGAAGTCTAAATCATCAAAATAACTGACCGTAGGCTCAGGTGATGGAAACAAAGGCAAATCGAATTTTTCATTATCATTTTCTGAATCCGTTTTCAAATCATTAGCAGAGATTATTTTATAAGAAAATGAGTTTTTGTCAAAAATTATCGTGTAATCTTCATCGTCAGATTCGTCATATGATATTCTAAAGTCAATTTCATCGTCGTTAAGAGGATTTACCGTGGGTTTCCAAGAGAGCACTTCTCTAGGTGTATCATCAAGGACTATAGCTGAGAATTTGATTCGAAGTTTGTAAAGCAATCATCCTCATCTTCACAATATTCCATCTTACCGTATGTGGCAGTTTGCCAATTAAACTTCTCACCGCGACTAAGAGCTTTTTCTCCCTCAAGCTTGATATAATCTTCCATAGTAATGTTGGGGTCGTCCATTTTAAACTGTCAAAATACCTAATACGCCGTATTTAGTAAACCGAATACGCCGTATTGATGATAGAGTTGAATACGCTGTATTGGTTTGAAAAATCTATACGCTGTATCCAATAAATTGAATACGTCGTATAGAGTACTTGACTCAGAGTATACAGAAGACTGTAATAAACACGCAATATGCAAATATATACAATGCACACAAACAAACAATTACAAACAGAATTTAAAAAATTAGATTACACTAATTTAAATTATATGTTAGAAATACTGATAAGAATAAGGTTTAATAATTTCACTCCCCGGCAATGGCGCCAAAAACCTGATGGCTGCTCATGTAGGGTCAATAATTTTATATCAAGTTTAAATTCCGACTTATAGTAGTATAAATATAAACTAAAACAACAAACACTTTAAACGAGCAGTGTACCCGGTCAAGATGGAGTTCGCGGTAAGTAGGGAGTCGAACACTAAGAGTGGAAATTTAATCCAATATTCTATCAACATTTTAATTAGTCTATTTACTCGTTAAACCTATGCCATGTATGTTGTCTAATGAAATAGGGGGTTCAGCCTGAGAGATTGGCACAGGTTTGGTGATGACAAATACCAATTCAATACACAATAAACACAAAAGAGGAACATTAGAAGAGAGAAAAGCGGTACAAGCCAAATGATAGAAAACTGTATTAGCCATATTAAATCCGGTTCAATGCTGGTTTGTTTATTTTAGTGCAATGATTTACTTATCTCGAAGCATCATATCATTCTTAAGACTTAGGCGGGACATCATCCTAAGACCTAAACACGATTAATCCTGTCACAATTAAACGCATCCGCGTAAAGCATCCTTTAGTTTAATTATAATCTATCTTAGAGAATTAAAGCAGTAGTGATCCTGTTAAAATCCTAGCCTAACAGGACTTTACCCACTTATTGTTTGACGGTGTTTTATATACTGGTAGTCCACTATTCCAATCTTTATCAGTAAATTAAGAGCATGATTGCTGAATCATAAACGGGTCACCTACCGGTCTAACTAAGCTCAAAATTTAAAGATAAAGACAAAACGTTATTTGTGATCCTATTGGTCCAGACATATTAAACACGATATGGAGAGCTATCCCGGTATCTAGATTACTTGGTCCGTATCACTAGACCCAGTTGAATGATAGGTCGCATATTCCAACACATAAACAAGTATGAGGTGATAAACATAATTAAACAATCAACATAAAATTTAAGAATTTGATTTTAAAATAAACCAAACATTGAACTTATCAATAAGAAGGCTAATACCCGAGGGTAATAGCCCATCAAAACATTGTAATTATACAAGCGTAAACAAACAATTGAAATCGAACGAATAAGAAGAGGTAAAAATTACACATGTCTTCATGGGATTCGTAATCAAATGCTTGACCTTTATGGATGATCTTCTCTTCTAAAATTCATCTCTTATGAGTATGGTATAAAGAATATGATATTGCACACTGAAAACTCGTTTTTGAGTCTTCTATTTATGGTTGCTGAAAAATACTCAATACGCCATATCCAGATAGGTCGATACGGCGTATTGGGCTGGATTCCTTAGAGTACACACTACGTACATAATAAATCATTAGTATCATTCCCAATTTACTTGATTTACTGTATCTTCAAATAGTTATCTTTATGGATACGGCATATGTAGATAGCATGGATACGCCTTATTGGGAATTGGTCAAACACATTTTCTTGTGAAGTCTTGGCGCTGATACGCCGTATCTCTTTAGTTGGATACGGCATATTGGTGAATTTTTAGAAATCTTCAAATGTCTTTGTTTTAGCTCCAATTTATGCGCCTTTTAGCTTATCTTCACAAAACACTTCTGAATTACTGCATTTATCAACTTTAAAGCAATTAAGTACCAAATAATGCAATAATTATATAAAAGTGAGCAAAATAAATGGGATGAATAATATACACCCCCACTCACCCATCAGACACACAAAGCATAACCATACACACACACAGATTTCATCACTCCCGTTGACCAAACGAAATATTGTAGCCTGGTCGGGGAACTCATGTATTTAGCAACAAGTAGACCGGATATTGTACTTGCAACATGTTATTGTGCTCGTTATTAAGCGAGACCAACTAAAAAGCACCTCAAGGAGGTTAAACGGATCTTTCGGTACCTTAAGAATACCATTAACATGGGACTTTGGTATTTGAAGGATACATGCTTTGAACTTACTGCTTTTTCAGATTCGGATCATGCGACCTGTCTCGATATACGTAAATGCACATCTGGGGGAATACAATTTATAGGATGTGATAAGCTAGTCAGATGGTCGTCCAAGAAGCAGGACTGCACTTCAATGTCTACAACAGAAGCTGAGTATGTGTCTCTATCTACGTGATGTGCTCAAGTTCTCTGGTTGAGAACTCATCTCACAAATTATGGCTTTCACTTTGACAAAATACCTATATATTGTGATTCAAAGGCAGCCATAGCTATTTCGTGGAATCCAGTCCAACATTCCCGTACCAATCTACATGATGTCGAATCACTTCATCAAGGAACAGGTTGAAAGGGGTATCATTGAATTATTCTTTGTCGGAACTGAATACCAGTTAGCTGACCTTTTTACTAAAGCTCTATCACAAGATAGATTTTAGTACCTCGTCAGACGACTCAGTATGAGATTGTTGACTCTTGAAGAACTGGAGGTTTTGGCAAACGAATCTTCTTGATATAAATCAAATATCGATTTGTAAATATTTTTGAAAAAGAAAATATAAAAATATAAAATCAAGAAAATCAAATAGAAAAATAGAAAATCTTAAAAAGAAAATACAAAATCGGAAAATTTTAAAGAATACCAAAAAGAATCTTCTCGGCATGTCTCTTGAAATCGATAACATTTACGTACCTAGAAATGTCGATTAACATTGACACGGGTTTGTAAATGAAGTTCGAGCAAAAGTTCAAATGTTTCAAAACATGTCATTTCTAATTTTCTTAATGACTTATGTACATTTCAGTACATAACTCAGACATTATTGTAAGGAAAGTGTATCTTTAAGATAACTTATCCTATCAACGAGAAAGTCAAATTTCTCGGGTCTTGGGCGCCTATACAAAACATTCAAAAGTTTTGAGCTCATGACAATGGCTTACAGTCATTTCAGACTGTAACCCAGCCTCAAATATTAGGGAAGTGTACGCATAAGCGCGCTTACTCTACAAATAGTAGAGAAGTCTTCTATCATGTGTTTTAATAACCATTGAACACCATTTTTCAAAAAGAACTTTCAATGTCAAATTGTTTAAAATATAATTTGTGGTATCTTTCCATAATAAGTGGTATTTGTTTAAATTATGTGTTCAACACTCCCTACCTCAATATATGTAACAATTTGTGTGTTTAACAATTGGTACAATCATGCTCAAAGATTTCATTTTCATAAGTGAATCAATTTTTGAAGGGGAGCTTTTAAAACCAAAGCCTTTATTGTTTTTGGGTACATCTCATAAATGTCAATCTTATGTATCAAAAATAATCAGTGAAATTAAAATGTGGTAATTTAAAAGTCAAATTCACGAGAAGACTGAGCACAATTTTTCAAGACCTTATCAATGTCATTTCAAAATTATATGCTCATGTCTTAAGCACCATTGTTCACCAAGGCAGTCAGAAAAATGTTCACTAATTCATGCAATCTCGTGGAAATATTCTTCTCCCCATGAAACTCTTCATGTTAACAAATTTTAATAAATTGTTATTTCAAATACTAAGAGATTTAATATTTCAAATAAGGGGAGAAAATGTGATTAAAATATGATCAAGAATAATGTGATCTTTAAGACTCTAAGTGCATAACTCTTTCCTTCATGTGCAAAATCATTTCGAATATCGATGCACATGTGTAGGGGGAACATTTCAAAAGAATGAAACTCTCAAAGTGTTAAAACCGTCCTTGATTTCAATCAAACGAATACCTGCACTTTGAATGATTTTCAATGGTTTTAAGGTTTGATCTCTATACCCAACAACTAATTAACTCACGACGTCGATGAAGTCATAAGGTGTTTAAGGTTAGGAATAAGTCCTATGAACCAACCAAAACCAGAGGGATCTACCCATGGACATTCCATAGATAGAACTAGAAGTCCTTAGGTATGATTTGAAGAAGAATGAGAAATGGGAATAATGCCGACTAAGACATGAGTTATCACCGAAACAATCACAACATGGAGGAACGGCCAAAGGAACTTAGCTCGGTTGTCTTTGATAGTAACGACGTCTTGGTAAACATTGAAGGGGTTGAAGAATTAAAAAGAAATGTATGGATAAAGGTTGAAAAGAAAGAAGCCCTCCACACAAATTTAGGCAAAACCGGGTCAATACATAATCTATCAAAATAACAAAGATGATTGTTGATATTGAAGAAAGCCGTCATGGACCCAATGATGCAATGCACAACCCTTCCCAGAAATTCGAGTTTCTCTCAAAAGAGACTTGTCTCTTTTG
This sequence comes from Tanacetum coccineum, assembly GCA_026074375.1. NCBI lineage: Eukaryota > Viridiplantae > Streptophyta > Magnoliopsida > Asterales > Asteraceae > Tanacetum > Tanacetum coccineum. Next base: position 9,747 of record BQNB010074922.1, on the reverse strand, counting down.
TCACGGAGATACATACGTAATCTATTGACATCTCACTCTGAGATTGTTGATATTGAAAAGGTGGCAGTCAGATCCAACCTCTGATTACTAAAACCAAAGTGTACAAATCGAGTCTAGAGCCAAGAGAGATCAAATTATAAATCTGATTAAGACATAATTCATGTATAACACTTGTTGTTCAACAATATATAAAATTTGGTATCAAAGAGTCTTAAGCATTATCCTTGTGATCTTGCCAGAACATCAGAGTGATGCTCTTTAGTATTCACGGTGATGACGGAAATCCTTTTAGTGTCAACATCAAACAGTACTGCGGTAGGTGAATTTTGAGATAGTATATGAATCAAACTTGTGATAACTGGATCTCGATTTGGTCCAGTAAATGAATTGACGACTTAATCAAAAAGATAGTAACTATCTGATTCACTCTTAGCGTGTTGTATACTTTAATACGTTTCGGTAATGAGAACATGCAAGCATGATGAATCTACATCTGTGTTAGAAGATCCTACGCTTTAAGCTGGAAATCCTGTCAAGGAGGTTCTTCCAAATTGAACCTACCTGATCACAGGTTGGTCCTCACGGAACCAGAGGTTATTGCAACCAAATCTCGATGAATGACAAAGCCATATTCGTCCATATCTGTTGTTTATTACTAACATTCAAATGCAGGTACAAACGTCGGTGTTGCAGCCCCATTCCAGCAAAGTCGGATTCATTACCACGTGCTCATACTCAAGCTTCAAAAGTCATTCATTCAGCTTAAATGCAACAAGAATGTTATCAGTAAGAAAGCTCAAGTTCATGTCAAATTCAACAACTCTGATAATCACGAACTTCCTCATCATCAAAGATCTTCAAAGTCAAATCAAGAATCGTCTTCTGAGGAGATTGTTAACCAAAGAAACATTCGATAGAAGAGATTGTTAGCCTTGATGAAGAAAAGGAGGTTGAAAGCTTTCAAGACAAGTATAAGCATGTCGGTCAAAAGCATAAGTTGATCAAGAAAGTCAAATCAAGATGATTCAAGACAAGAAGATGATGCAAGATGAAAGATCTCAAGAACTCAAAGTCAAAAGATAAAGGCTCAAGATCAATATCACATAAATGACACCGAAAGAATGTCGTCGGCCGTCTCAAGCATGAATGAACAAAGCCGTTACAAACAAGAAAAGACGAAGACAAGACCAAAGAAGGCAAAGCTCAAGAGTCAAATCAAGAATGTCAACATTGGGGAGATAAAAGTCGACCTCAATATTGGGGGAAATTGTTAGCCTTATTTTAATATAAGTCGAACAAGAATGTTATCGGTCGTCTCAGTCACAATTAGTCTTGTATTGTAATAGGCTAGTCGGGTTTAACGAGCTTGGACTTTAAGCTAATATTGTCCATGTTTCGGGCTAAAGCCCAACACAAACCAAGCCCGGCCCAAGTAAGCAAATCCATACGCAATAGACCCCTCTTAGCATGTTAGGAGGGTGTTGGTTACCATTTCTCACATAGTAATCATACCACTCTTGTTTCTCTCTCTACTTTCTCTCTCTAAACTTCTTTCTCTTTTATCTCTTTCTTTCTAAGCTTATTCGGTTTACTTATGGCTTATATGTAGCTTATTAATTGTGTTTGGAGGTCGAGGAGGATAAAAGAAATAAGTAGCCATATTATTAGATGTAGAGAGAGAAAGGGAAGATGTGTGTGTTTCTAAAGAGAGAAAGAGAAACACACACACTTATGAGATACAAATGTTTATCCTCACCCCTTCATGGAAGTGTGGAAGGGGTATTTATAGCTCTTGATACGCACTACTATCCTAACTTGACATTTATAGTCCTTGCGTATCCGACTATAAGTAAACGAGTGTAATTCCGTATTAGCCGACATATTTTAAGGCTAACAAAAGTGTTTGGACTTTTTAAGTAATTGATTTTACTAGAGGCGATAATTTCTGCCACAACACAAACATAATCAGGTTTGTGTCGTAAACGAGTTGATATGAATAACTCGTTTGGTAAACTGGTTGGTCACTGCTTGATATTTCTAACCGTCCGTTAAGTTCATACTTATTTAATTTTGTATTCAAGGTGATACCCCGTGCGCTGTTTCAAATAGTTGGTCATGATGCTTACAATTCTGAATTAGGGTTCATATTTTTAACACGACTAAGAGACTAACCGAATCTGAGTCTCGATCTCAATAAATAATGGGATATATAAATTGGCCAAAACCTGATATAATACATTGCCACCCCTATTTCCAACCAACACCTCGACAATTAATTAATTAATTTATTTTTATTACAACGACTAGGGGTGTAAACGATCCGAGTCGAGTCGAGTTTTAGCATAAACGAGCTAGGCTCGTTTATTAACTAGTCGGCTCGAGCTCGAATAAACTTTTATAAATTGGCTCGAGCTCGAGCTCGGATATTTTTTTATTGTTCGAGCCCGAGCTCGAGGCTCGTTTAAGATATTTACCTTTTTTGTACTCTTACAATAAATTAACTTTCAGGCTTAGAATGCTCGTATAAAAGATCAAGCTTGCTAAGCTCGCTTATTAACTCAAGCTCGAAAGCTCATTTACAATTATAAAAATTGTTATAATGCTCAAACTAAAGTTAATATATAACTTATAAGCTCAACAAATATTGTTTAAGAACACAATATCAATGTTTAGTAACATCTAAAGCTTAACTAAGTTTTAAAATAAGGTGGGGGCTTTGCTTATATAGAGTTTTTTCTCTTGAAAGTTTTCATCTTCTAGCGATGTGGGATAAGTCTACTAACCATGTCCTTGTTTTATTTCAATTTCTCTTGTTCTTTTCATATTTCAAACTCTATTTTTATTTTTTTGTCTAAGTATTTCTAGTTATCAAAGAAAAGATGATTAAACTTTTATATATTTTTTATTTTAAAACAAAAATGAGATTGTTTGTTGCAATAGTAATATCAAATTGCGTTTAAATTTTATTTAAACCATGTATAAAGTTGTTTTATTTATAATGCTATAAAGATTTGCTTTTCACGATTTCAAACATGTATAAGAAATATACAAAAGCAAACACCCACTTACCATAATAATATTTATGGCAATATTCTCAAACCATATGTTTTGTTAGAGACGTCATACACAAGGCTACATAAAATCAAATTAAAACTAAAAAATTATGATTAAATAATTAGAAAAGCCCTAGTACAATAACCTCACTTAAGTTTATAGATAAAACATGGAATAAGATTAAGCACCTTTAGAAATAAGCAATTGAGATTAATTTTTTTTATCTAATTTAAACTTTTTCTGACGTTGTTAAACCTCAAATGTTATCGTTTTAGTAAGTAGGTAACCATTGTTCTTTTGTGTTCCCTCTGTATAATGCATTCGTAAGCTTCCTTTAATTTTTTAACTAAACCTCTAAAAATCAAGTGTCGAGTCATTTTCGTATCATTATTTTATATTTTAAAAACCTCATATTAGCCGTATATTTTGATATACATTAGACATCAAAATAAAGTAACAATGTATATATCTCTTGAATGTGCTATGATCATCATACAGAAAATCCGTTGGGGTGATTTAAAACTTTTACTATACCGAAGCACTCGCGCTAACAGCAACATATTTTATAGCATCAAGCATTTAAAGTTGCATGACCATGGTCATACGTTTTTTATAAACATTAATTCCAATATGTTACACCTTTTAATCTCGCACTTTCAACACTTTTCATCAATTAGAATCTAAACCTTTTTCCGTCCAACAATAAAAATTTGATTATGAAGTTCTCAACAATCGGCTTTAGCATGTCATCATCATCATCATCATCATCATCATCATCATCATCATTCGAGATGACAATAACATCATCACAGTTCCAGATGACGAATTTAGATCAAAAAACGAATTGGTATTGGGTGCGGGATTAGGAGCGGGATGAAGATGTTATATAAACGAAAAAAGCTGTGAAAAAGTAGGTGTTATATAAAAGAGTGCAAACTAAAGTAGTAAAACAAATTAGTAAAGTTTTAGTAGCAATCGTGGGTTAATGCAAGATAAATAAAAGTCTCAAATTAATATAGAGAATATTTTTCAAAATTAATATCGTGTGTGTGTATTTGAAAATTAGACGCATTTACATACATAGACGATCATTAATCAGCTAGAGAATCCATATTAATTTTGTCTCATGCGGGTCAAATTTGCTGCTAGTACTACTTTGCTTCATTTTCACTTCAAAATCACTTTCAAAACTAATTGAAATGCATCTAAATGGATAGAGATGCATCTAATTCAAATTAGAAACATCTAAATAGATGATATAAATATTTTTATAATCCTATCCTTTTAATTTTTCATCTACTTATGTATGCTTTTATGTGTGTGGCTTGTTTATAATATGTATTTGTGTTCATGAACATAGTAATTAGTTAATTGCCACTTCACTCTCATAGTCAAAATCATATATTTTAGCACCGAAACCTATATCAATGAATCATCATTAAGAGGGAAAGATAACAGAACCCATATTACACAATTGTCACACTCAACTTCATCAAATATCAAATTGGATTGAATTTTACTTTGATACTCCATAATACATGATGTACGTCATGTCTATAGTTGTTATACGTGAATGACTCATTTACTAGAAGAATTACAATGCTTCTTACAAGTTTATAAATCAATATAATTTGATTGAAACATGTTTAAAGATCATCCTATAAATCAAAAGTGTGTAAACTTATAAAAACGGACATTCAAATGCTTTATATAAGTTTAAGTAAGATAAATATGTGTATATATATAGATTAAACTTAAAAGAGTTATCATTTAGTTGTTTAAAAAAACTAGAATAGCTAAAAAGCAAATAATGTATGTATTAGATATAAAAGAAGGAAGTAAAAAAGAATAACACATGTTTAAAAAAAAGTAAAAGAAAACACATCCCATGTTGCAGCCCCATTCCAGCAAAGTCGGATTCATTACCACGTGCTCATACTCAAGCTTCAAAAGTCATTCATTCAGCTTAAATGCAACAAGAATGTTATCAGTAAGAAAGCTCAAGTTCATGTCAAATTCAACAACTCTTATAATCACGAACTTCCTCATCATCAAAGATCTTCAAAGTCAAATCAAGAATTGTCTTCTGAGGAGATTGTTAACCAAAGAAACATTCTATAGAAGAGATTGTTAGCCTTGATGAAGAAAAGGAGGTTGAAAGCTTTCAAGACAAGTATGAGCATGTCGGTCAAATATTAGTTTTCAAAGCTCGGCTCGTCAAACTAATCGAGCACTAATATTTGTTCGAGATCGACTCGAGCTCGTGAGTATTAAGCTCGAGCTCGAGTAAAACGAGCTCGAGCTCGAGTAGCTCGTTAGAAGCTCGGATCGTTTACACCCCTAACAACGACAACTAATTATACAATGATATTGCATGAATTCTTTTTTCTGATAGCTCCCCTTCAACACAGTATGTGGGATACCACGCTTTATAAATCACAAATCTATTTCACATGTCTTAAGCAGGTCTTAAACCCATAACCATTTGGTTGGGAAGAATTTCACACAACAAGGGCCTCGATGCGGTTCGGTTTTTGTCGGTTCACTTCGGTTCGGTCTTCGGTTCATGTTTTCCTTAAAGTCGATTTTTGATTCGGGTCGATTTTTGTCCGTTCGGTTCAGTTTTGACCCGATGTAGTCTTATCAAAAAGTACCATTAGGATACAACAAAATTCTCACACAAGGGGTGATTCAACACCTCGACAGTAGAATAGAAGCCAGTGCGAAATTAAGTTGAAAAACAAATACTCTACAATTCTACCACCATTAGATTTTTCTTTTGATCCATACAATTCCACCTCTACAACATGCATTTTATATAGTCAAACAAAATATATAAACACTTTAACTTAGTTGCAAATAAATATATAATACGTGTTTGGTTAAATAAGACACGTCAAAACTAAAATAAAACGCCTCTAAAAGCTTCCACGGTGGTATACCACATGTCGTACACGCGTACGTGTGTTGTTCATCTGAAGCATACTTGCCGTCGGGTTCCACCGCCACTGTTCGCGTGCCTCCACCCACCGCACCACCACCACCTACCATCACCACCCCGCTACCAGCGCGGCCACTAAGACAACCATATAGAGTTGATAGAATAGACCCGACTAACATGCACCCAGGTGACAGGATAGCACATATGCCTACTGCACACCCTATCACTGCCACGTCACTTGTCTCGCTTGAAGAACTCATCATGGACACTACTTGATTTAATTGTTGCTCAATGAAAGAATAAAAAATTTAAAGTTACTAATTCTTCTTTACCCTATAAGATTTTTCACGCATCGTTCATCATTTTTAATGCAGTAAGTTTTCAGGAAGAGATTGGTGTGATATATTTTTTGAAATTATCCAGAACCTTATAAGCCATCTATATCTTGGAACAAATGAATATATTATTGACAAACGTATCTTGTATATCTAAAAGATACAGTATATTGTACTGATTTGTTTTCTTCTGTTTCCCTCCTTTTCTAACTTTTACCCATAAAACAAATGGCATGTTCGGCAAAATATTCGGCGGTCGATCGGCGGATAGAGCTTTCATTTATTGGAGCTGAAACTTTTATATGTGATAACCAAAAAAAGCCTTTAGAACAACTAATTCTGTAAACAGAAAACGATTTATGTTAAAGTACCTGAAAGTGAATTTTAAAAAGTAATAACCTGACATATAACGACATTCAAATGAAAATGAAAATTCAAATACGAACAAAAGAAAATTTAACGGGTGTTGAGGTAAAGATCTGCTAGGCAGAAGGAGGGCCGTCCTTCGGTTGATCTTTAATCATCAGCAAGCTTGAACAAAGAATAACGCATGTTAGCCTCGCCTTGAATATTATCAAGGACCAAGCTTCGGCGTGAGAGTAAGTATCTAACGTGAAAATAACCGCTAGGCAACGTAGCAAGTATAGTAAATGCGTATGGAAATAGATGAGATTGCATTGAATGAGCTTGGGGTATTTATACTACCCCAAGTACTATACCTGACAACCGCAGGGGAATGGGCCGTCGAGCTAGGTGACTAGGGCACTGTTCAATCCTAGGGAGCAGTATCCCTAAATATTCGGATTGGCGGCGGACCCCTGGGTATTGCTATGGACCGATGGTTATCCAGGGTAACCTGGATAATAGGATGTATTGGTCTTTCCCAAGGTTCTGACATTGCTTGCTCTTCTGGGATGTTACTTTAGTACCGAGAGACCACGGACATGTCCCCCTAGTGTTGTATCAGCATAAGTGATGATGCAATACTTTAATAAGAGTTTTTGAAAAAAGATTTTTTTTAGGGGGGAATGAGGTCGTCCCGTCTTGGTCTTATTAATGACCTACCGGACAGAAGCCATAATTACTAAGGGTTAAAAAACTCTGCGAGTCATAACTGGCTATCCATGATGATGCCACGTGTCTTAGCAATTCCCATCATGTGGCTGTGATTGAACCACGTCACGCGCTGACATGACGTGATGTTTGATTCTCCTCCCTTTTCTTTTATAAATAGGGGTCCTCTCACTTTTTTTACAGCCATCTCTTCTTTTTACCGCTCTTGTACCGCACGACTCCTAAGCTTGTCTGCTCTCTTCTTCAGGTTTGTGCCTTCTTCCTGTCTTCTTTTCTCGTTTCAATTTATTTACCTTCCTTCCGAATCCTTTGTCATGCCGCTTGATAACTCCGATAACCTTGATATTCCGGACGCTGATCCTCTTGAACTGCTTTGGAAGCCACCACACTTCCTAAATTCGACATGCACCTTTATAAATCTTCCCTGAATGAGACTCATGTTAAATGGCTTATTAAATGTTATAAGATTCCGGAAGAGTTACATCCTCAAGTCGTGCCCGAGGAAATGACCATGGATGAACTGCCTAACGATTTTATCGGATTGTACGTACACCATTTTCAACAAGGGGGATTAAGAGTTCCCTTTTCCATGTTTTTTCTAAAGGTGGTAGAGTATTTTTGCGTTCACATCTCTCAGCTTGTTCTGATAGGCATAAATCGCACTACCATTTTTGAGATGTATTGTCGGGCTCTGAATATTATCCCTACCGTACCCCTTTTTGTGTATTATACAAATTATGTAAACAGGGCAACTGGTTTTCCTTCCAGAGTAGGGTTGGAAAAGGTTGTAAGCCATGCTTTAAGGATGCTCCTACTAGTTTAAAGAAGTGGAAAGATGAATTTTTCTTGGTTGACCGGAGGGCCGTGCCAATCGCCATGCCTTAGAGGCATCATGATTCTATCCTCCCCCTAAATCTAGAGAATTTAATGAGTCAGATGTTGAGAGGTTGCGTGAGGTTGTTATAACTCTCCACAAACCATCTCCTAGCCTTCTGTATGCCGCTGGTCGTTCCCATTCCTGGAAGCATGCCTTTCCATATTAAAGGATCTGAAAGGGAAGGGTAATACCTTTATTTTCGTTATTTACTTAATTTTGCTTATTTGACTACTGTTTTACATTCCTTATTGTATATGTTTGCTTCTTTCCTTTTGTAGTTCTTATGATGGCTGAGTTTTTGCAACTTCCTAACTTTCGGGGTTGCAAGGTAGCCGCTGGCACCCTTCTGCCACCTGGCACTGCCCGAGTAACTCATTTGACTCCTCCAGCCAACAGGCTGGAGGACATTCCGCCAAGGACATAGGATATGAAAGTTGCAGAGATGTCGTGTAAGACAGTACTTGCTGAGAAGGAAAAGAAAAAAAGAAAAGCCGAGGCAAAAGCTGCAGCGAAGGCTGATGACTCTGATCAGGTTGAGAAAGTTGTTGGGAAGAAGCGCGCCGGAGAAGAAGGGACCTCCCGAAGGAAGAAAAGAAAGATGCGCCAAGAGACTCCTCCCATTAACTTGGACTCAAAGCATGTTTCCTCGCCTATCCCCTTAAACCATTTTAAGCCTTTGGAAACCCTTGCCAACGAGGCTCATGTTTCTGAGAACGCTTATGCTGGCCGGCTGGATGCATTGAGGAACTAAACTGACGAGCAGAGTCCCCCCACCATGACAATATGGATGAGCACATGGTGGACGGGGGTGCCGAAAATGAGCATAGTGACGAGAACATTGTTGATGAGGGCCATGGTGATAATACTGGTGGGTTGATGACATCAAAATAACGTCACTTTTATAACATTATTTATCCCATGTAATTAACCCATTTTGTATAATTATTGCAAAGAATTGTTACTTAATCGTTTGTATTTGAGAATTGCAGTAATTATGGAGTACCTGGTAAAAGTTAACTAAAAGGCACGCATTCTGAAGCTTAAAAGAAGATATTTGAAGATTACCGTTCTGACAACCAATACGCCGTATCCATCAAGGAAGATACGGCGTATCTGTGCCTGCACTCACCAAAGACCACGAAGGAAACAAGATCCAATACGCCGTATCCAGAAGAAGGCAATACGCCGTATTCAAGCTACATGGAAATAAAATATTCTGGAAGATATCAAACGTGGTACATACTCTAAGAAATCCCCAATACGCCATATATAAGACTTTGGATACGATGTATCGACCATATTCCAAACCCTATAATTAGAAAACTCAAAAACCAGTTTTAAGTATGCTAAATCATATGTTTGATACCTAAACTACAAAATTCGATTTTCAAAGGAGAAGAAGAGCAGAAGAGGTCTTGCAGCGTGATTAATTCCTTAGGAGACAACTTATAATCTTCTATACTCTT
>BQNB010074921.1:0-31632 GCA_026074375.1 Tanacetum coccineum | reverse complement strand
AACGAGACTTCGTCCTGGCACATTCAAAACTGTCTACAAACATACTCACGCGACTACACTTTCTCCTTTGACGCTTTCACTATTAAGAGACTCTCCGTATAACACGTTTATATCAGTCATAAGACTTGTAAAGATTTTGAGATACCCATTTTGACGGATTTAATATCCTGGTCAAACCTAGCCAAAATTTCTTGGTATATTAAGAAGTGACGAAGCATCAGATATTGCTGAATAAAGTTATCAGCGTCATGTTCAACTGGTTTAGTAAATCTTAAGTCTTTTTCTTGGTCACACAAACGGTTAACACAAATTTAATCTCGGGACGAGATTTCTTTAAGGGGTAGGTACTGTAACATCCGGTAATTTTCGGAATTTTAAATGACTATTTTATCCTTTGACTTTTTGGGTCTGACTTGACTTTTTGACTTTTGGTCTTTTATTGTCACATAAAAGCGATTACCGCGTAACCGGTAATTTTTCGGAACATATTTAAAGGAGATATATGTTATTCCTAAGTTGACTTATCAAAAACGACCCACTAAATCACGTTTTCACGACCCGGACTCTAAAGCAATTTGATGTAAAACGACATTCCGGACAACTTTTTAGTTTTGCCCGAGACCCGAAAACAAGCAGAAAGTGACTGAAATGCCCTCGCAAAATTTTGAACACAACGCGTACCGACACAGAAATAATTAAATTGTATTTAATTATCATTTTATTAAATAAAAATATTTAATAAACTACTTAGCATTTTTATTAAAAGCGTTGTTGATGACGCAAAAATTCGAGTTGAAATCCTTTTTTATTTCGGACAAGGCGTAACCGGTTCACCAAATAAATAACTAATATTTTTATAAATGTTATAAAAATATTTACGAAATACTATCAAGTTAATACTCATTTTCGTTGGAAAAAAGATTTGGAAAAAAATGGCGAAAGTTTCGTGACTCGATTCGACCGTTAAGTCGCTCAAACGAGTCCCGAACCGCTTTTATCAAAACTACATTAAAACATTTACACAATAAACCATAAACTATAACTCACTTTCTATTTTCATTTTTTAAACTTTATATATATATATATATAAAGTTTATATCATTTTTTTTCATTTGATAACAAATAACACACACAAAGGCTCTCTCCCCCTCCATTTTTCCGGCGAGTCCCCTCCGCCGCCGGCCAGCCGCCTTGGTCCCTGTGAAAATATTTACACAATTTACCCTAAACTAATATACACTTGCCACTTTTAATTATAACTTATATATATATATATATATATATATATATATATATATATATATATTATATATATTATATTATAACTTTTATATATATATATATATAAATTTTATAATACATTTTATAGATAGAAAAACACACACATATGTATACACCTTTCTCTCCCTCGCTCATTTTCCGGCTGCCACCGCCGGAAAAGTTTTCCGGCGACCATCTCCGGCCACCACCCAACTGCCGCCATCTCCGGCCACTTTTTCTGGCCAAGTCCAAAATTGCTTCTCTTCGCTCGATCTACCTGATCCGCGGAACCACGCGCCCCACGCGCCATCCCCATCGTCTCCAGCCGCCACCACCATCGCGACATCAACACCACCACTGCTATCATCTCCACCGCCACCCATACCCCACCATCCCCACGTCCATCTCAGCCATCACAACACCACAACATCACCACATCCACCTCCATCACCTCGTCACCACCATCAAGGGTGCGTCGGGTTCAATAGCAGCACCATGGGTGCGTTTGGTTTTCTTATTAATCACCGCAAAGGGGAGCATTTTGGTTTGATAAAACACCACAAGGGTGTGTATGTTTATGGGTTTGACACACACAGGGTGCGTTGGGTTTTGAATTGTAACCCAAGGGGTGCGTCGGGTTGGTATTGGTAAACATCCAAAGGTGTGCGTTGGTTTTGTGGTTCACAACCAAAGGGATTCTGCGTTGGTTTGTTACAGCCAGGGGTTGCGTGGGGTTGTGGGTTCACAGCCAAGGTGAGTGAGTCGGGTTTGTGGGTTCACAGCCAAAGGGTGCGTTTGGTTTCGTGGTTTCTCACCCACAAGGGTGCGGTTGGTTTGTGTTAACAAAACTGGGCGCGTTTGGTTTTGCACCGCAGCTAGGCTACGTTTGGTTTTGGGTTATGACCAGTTAGGGTACGTTTGGTTTAGTATAAACAACAATAAGGGTTCAGTGGGCGTTGGATCTGGTAAAAGGTCATAGGGGTGCATTGGTTTGTGAGGTTTACTGCCTAAAGGGGCGGTTTGGCTTAGCTGATTGCCAAATAGGGTGAGTTTGGGGTGTGAGCAGAAACAGGTTAGGGGCGTTTTGGTTTGAGCAGTTGGAGCGTTTTGGTGTAGCTACAGGGGCGCGGTTATTGGTATTAATCATACAATAAATATTTCTATAGTGTTATAATTATAAAACGGGAAATTAATTGTGGTTAATTGGGTTAAATAAATATATTACTTTTTATAGTGTTCCTATTTGATCCGTTTAAATATAATATGTATTAGGCAATATTTTTGAAACACGCGAGTTGTTCGAAAAGTAGGAAGGACATGAGATTTTATAAATATGGGAAACGTTATATAACGGGACGGTCACATGACGAATTTATATTAGCTTTTTTATATGTAGGTTATGTTTACTAAGCCTCTATTATTTTAGAAACCGATAAAGGGGACTAAAGTTTATATTTTAAAGATATAATTATTTGTATTATACAATACCAGATAAAACGATCGATTAACTATACTTTTAAATGAAGATAACTATTTTAGGACTTGACTCATCGTAGGAAACGAAATATAAATTTATAAAATTTTATTTTTTATTTTAGTAATTTTTAGTAAGAAGATAACATAAATATTGTTGTAAAAACTGTACAACATCGTTTTAACATATGCAGGTAACCTTAAATCTGTACGTTTACGCCTATGCAAGAACTTCTTATTTATTTTAGTGGTTGATTTGAAACGGGTCAAAACCTAAATTGGTTTAATATTTACTCATCATTTATTATCTTACTACTGCAAGCCATTATATACGTCACCTAAGTCTTTAGATTGTTTGTCTTTGTTATTATTCAGGTTATGAGTTATAGAATCGTGGTTTTTTATCATATGTAATATTTACAGTATATATTACATTGTTGCGTTCACTTTTTTTCAATATTTATTTATTTAACCAACCACCAAACTATTACAACTTTAAATCTAAATCCTTTTATCAATGTGACGCGTTGACGTAACCACTCATTGGGAAACCCAAACACGTTATTCTAGGCTAGTAGGACTTAGCCGTTAAGATTAGTTGCAACTTCTTGATCGAGCCGTTTCGTCTTCCGTTTGTGTTGTGCATGTTAGATGCCTATCTGTCAACCGTTCTACATCATCGAGGTGAGTTTATAGCCCCACGTTTTACTTGTTTACATATATTTTTGGGGTGAGAACATGCTTGTTTACAAATGCATTTACGTGGTTGATTACAAATTGGTTCACATACTCATTTACATAGCTCGCTATGGGATATATTACTTGACTTCATTTTTGGTCACAAATATATGTACTTTACTTTTAAAATAATTACGGATTAGCTTAAGCGGATTGAACTGATAACAATACAGTACTGCCCGGGTGTTCTTGGAAGGGACACGTAACGGGAGTACATATTCTTTAAATAAAGATCCCAGGTGTATTTGGAGGGGAAACCTTGTGATCGGGGCTATATTTATAGTTCTACGTCAAGCTTCATGAACTGTAAATCACCTTGGAGGTGTAGAGAGCACGGATGACTTATGAAATAGATTATTCGGGTGTGATCCCTGTTCGGAGTGAATTAGCTATTCACTGGGCAAACAGACGTTTTACGTTGTCTACGCGAATGTTATAAAATAGATCTATTCGGGATTGACAATCCTCGTTCGGGTGATTAGCTATCACTAGGCAAATGAACGTCATAACATGTCAGATTACGATTGGATGGGCCTACAGGCCCCACAATACTTACATATGAACTCTTACTGTTATATTAGTGCATCGGTTTCATGAACTTAAAGTGGCAATACTTACTTGAAACATTTTGGTGATATATATATAAATATCATACATGCCTTGAACAATTACGATACAACAATCATACGTATATTTTTGTGACTATTTGGGGATTGAAATGGTCATGCATACTTTACAACTATTTGATTTCTAAAAATCATACATACATTTTGGAAGGACATTTAAGGATTTTAAATGGGCATACACACTTGACAGAACTTTGGTTCAGCATTTATACTTAAACAAATCTATGAACTCACCAACTTTAATGTTGACACTTTCTAAGCATGTTTTTCTCAGGTGAATTAGATGCATGGATTATTTGATGTGCATAGGAGTCTAAACTGACAAGATTTCACTCATGGATTTCTACATACATACAAGGGATCAAATCTCGTTGTGTTAATTTCAAGCTTTACATTGTGATGCAATTATGGGACAAACATTATATCAATTTCAAGGAAATCAACGAGATTACTTTTCAAACGACACATTTAGAGGTCGTTCTCTTGTATCTAGTGTTGTGTATTATGAAGTAACGCCCCCGGACATATTTCCGCTGCGACACGTTTTTGGGGGTGGTACAATAATATATATTCCTACATGTATAAAATCCTATGTCAAAGAATCCATGAACAAGACACAACTTCTTATTTCCACAATTTATATTTTCTGAAAATTTTTGTGTTTTCCTAGTCGCTTGACGATGCTTAAAGAAATACTAAATGACTACAACTCACGTTCATCTCTCATTTCTAACCACCTATATGTATTGTTAGACTACTGCAATTTTCCCAAAATTTATTAACAAGTTTAACCATTTTTCAAAAATACCACAACACAAAGTGTCCGAAACAGGGTCTACTGGAATTATGCTAATGTTGGACATGATCAGACCCATTTAAACTTTATAGAAAAATCTGGAAAAATGCTAGAAAATCATATACATTATGAACTTTCTACTATGAATTTTACTGAAAAATATTATGTTTTGCTATGTCTGCTCATCACATTATAACAATCTAAAATCTAGTCCTAAAACGTAGTTTCGACAACAATTCTTGTAAAGACCCTTTGACCAACTTTTATTTACTGAAAATTCATGAGGCCTTTTTCGTTGGAAAGTAGACTCTTTGAACTTAGTTTTAGACTCAAGAAACTTTAGAAAAGCTTTTCGGATGACTTAGTTATAACACACGCAAGTTGACCCAAAATTCTCCGCAAAATCGCCTATTGCAGAATTTGGCATAACTCGATTCTAAACTTTCGACGGACGTGAAAGATTCATTTTTAAGTGTTACAAGACGCGCCTTATACCGAAACGAAGCTATGAACGACACCTATCATATTAATTAGACTAACATCAATTTTGAAAACTTTAAATTTGCCGAATTAGACGCCTAATTTTCTGACCTAAATGGGTGTCTTTCAACCCCTTCAAAACGCCATTATTTCACAACACAAATGCCTCCAATACACTTAAACTAACCTAACACCCTTTCTAATCATCCTAAATCATCTACTACCTCAAAAATGAAACATGCATTATCATCACTGGATTCTCGACATAAAACTAAACACATGCAAGTAATATATAATCAAATCAATGTAAAAATTAAATAAGAGACTTGCAAAACACAAAGAAATAGTTAGATGATCAAAACAAACCAACCTTGTGGTTTCTTGACTTTGGCCGAACCCCACAAACACAAACAATGATCCTAAATCTTGATTTTGTAACACCAAACTTGTTTAAAACACTTAACAATAAACCTTTGATGATCTTCTTGCACCCAATTATATCAAATCCCTAAAATCAAAAGTTTAATAAAAATCAAGAACTCCTAAATCTTGATGCATGGTGATTATTTGTGTTAAGGAATAGTTAGGGTTTGAGTTATGATGAATATTAAGTGCAATAGAGATGATTTGGTGGATTTTTGATGGAGATTTTATGGGTTTTCTTGTTGCTGTGTTCGACAAAGAGAAGAGAGGGAGAGAATGAATCGTTTATTTTGATGTTTGTGTGTTTTATGGAAAGGATTGAGTGTTACTAAGACTCTATTTATATGGAGGTTCATTATCTTGTAATTCTTATAAAAAAATAATTTAGGAACGTTTGTTTTTGCTTAGGTAAAACTGGCCCCTCTAAGTGGGCTTAGATTTGCTATATAAATATTTTTTAAATTTGTATTACATGGTTCTTAGGCCCAATTGTCTAATTAACTCGTTGTTAATTATAAAAACATGATTTTGACGCGGTTTCAGCCAAACGCAAATAAAGGTCGAAAAATACTAAATAAAATTTAAATATGTTCTCGAGGCTAAAGTATGGAATGGTTGATTTCTCGATCCCTAAAACGAATAATTATCCAAAGTATGTCGCGCGAATATTTAGAATTGACGATTTTAATAAAAACTGACTAAAATAATAAAATAAATTCTATAAAAATTTAGAAATTAAATATAATCTCGGGATAAATAGTGGCCTTAAATTCAAAATGTTACAATCTACAAAACATACAAAGTTCAACAATTTAGTATTTTTGATAATACTCCTTGTAGAAAATTAACTATCTATGTTTAACCATATAAACAATTAACTTTCTAAAGGCTAGGATCCTACTTAAAATACCACCATCACATTAGTTGATATGCTAGCAATGGTGTACTCAAAAGGTAATTGACGATGAATAATTGCCATCAGTGCAATTCCTATAACATTATGGGACTTGCTTATTTCACTAATGAACTAGTAAGCATGTTTCATCACATCTATGTCTCGAGCTTAAGCTCTCACCAACTTAACCCGATTAAGTCGCCCAATAATGAACACGTAGTTCATCAGGTAGCTCTAGCTTATACGCCACAGGACCAATTCTATCAGTGACTTTGAATGGTCTAACATACCGTGGACTCAACTTACCACGTTTCCCAAAACGTATTTTGCCTTTCTAGGGCGATACCTTTAACATGACCATGTCACCCACCTCAAATTCCCATGGTTTGCATTTGACATCCGCGTAACTCTTTTGATGATTTCGATCGGCTAACAAGCGATTCTTGATCTGAAAAAAATTTCTTCGTTGTCTCTATTATGATCAAAAATATGGTGTCTATATAGAAATTACTCTAGTTTATGTTTAAGTTAAAACACAAGGACTAAAAGTGTAATTAGTCCAAAGTGTCTTTGTGTTTTACCTATAAATACTCCCCTCTAATCAACATTAGAGGGTGAAGCTCACATTTGTATTTTTCTTTCATTTTACATTTTAATAAAACTTTGAAAATTAGAAAAAGCTCTTTCCTCATCATTATGACTTATTCTTATTTTGAGCTTCCCCAACCTCTCGAGATCGTGAATCGAGAGACCTCACAAGTGGTATCAGAGCCGCAGGAGTGATTTGTGATGTTTACAGCTTATTCGGTTCAGCTTATTACGCAGCTTATTATAACTTATTTGGTCCAGTTCTGCTAGTTTAGCTTATTCGGTTCAGATTTGATGTGTTTCAGCCTATACAGTTTCATTCAGCAGCTTATTTGTGGTCACAATTTGTTACATCAGATTATACTAATATATTTTCGATACATTTGACTAGTTCGGGATTGGCTGCTTACGGTTTTATCGTAAAGTTTGTCCAATTTCAACTAGTTAAATGTTTTCTACATACCTGCTACTGATTAGAGAGCAAATTCAGATGTAATTTCAGAGTAGTCAAAATTCGACGTTGACTTGGGTCAACAGTCAAATTCGGATCAATAACTGTTTATTCCGGAAATGGATTCCGAAAATGCTTTTGGTCAAGATCGGAAAATGAAAAAGAAGTTACAAGGAAAAGAAAGACCAGATTTATACTTAACTGTTATAAACTTTACATTTTAACTACTACAAAGTTAGATCTTTAACAACAAGCACAAACAGTTTATCGGAATTACAATTTCGACATTGAAATTACTTTTACACTGAGTTAATATCGAAATTGATTTTCGACAAACCAAGTCAACTCAGAGAGTCAACTCGGTTATGACTGAGTTACAACAGATCAAAACCTCATCACAGCCAACAACAAATTCAAACTTAACATAAATCCCATCTTTCATCTCACAAACATAAATTCTATAATCCACATCACCACCACTAAACTCAAAACTGAAAAGGATTAATAAGATGACCTTAGATTTTCCTTTCATTCGTGTTACATAAATAACCATTGTGTCCCTAACAGATCAACAATACGAAAGGATATCATCACAGGTCTATGTGAAGAACAACATCTTTATCTTTCAATCTCCGAAAATAAAAGAAAGAAATATAACAATTTGTGCTATACTCTTTTCTTTTGTTTCGTTCAAAATCGCAAAAACAAGAGATGAAAGCTGCCAGGACCTCCACGAAGATATTTACAACCCGTACAGTCACTTGTTTCTTCGTGGTATAATTGTCGTGTGTTTTCAGAATGAAAAAAACGATTGTGGTTTGTGGTTAGTGTGATGTGGTGACTGAGTATAGTGAAGTGATCGATATGGATTAGATTTGATTGTGACTGAGAGTTTTAAGAATGGGAGATGCAGATTTAGGAAAAAAGTAAGAAGAGGGGCAGATGAATATGTTTTGTGTTAGGGTTTGTGTGTGTGTGAAAGTTATAACTATGTATAGGTTATATCGAAAATTAACATGGACTGGGCCTGACATAAAAATGAGCAAATAGAGTTGTTTATGGACGTAGCAATTATGGACTGGGACAATAACAAATGAAAATAGGCTCGGTTGATTATTGAAAAAGTGTCGTGCATACGAAAATGGACTGAATCAATTTTGTTGTGGACTATAAACGAAAATTGAATTGGGCTGAAATAAGGATACCGAATTTGTGGCTTATTTGCTAAAGGCCGATTTTGTTAATTTTTCTGGACCAAAACATCACTTATAGCTTATAAAACGACCCGGTATTTTTAAAAAAAAAAAGATTCACGAAAATCGTTCAAAAGGCTAGTCTTGGGATTTAATCGCAAGAATTGATTTCGGGGATGATTCGTTATCATTTATTTGAAGTTTAAGTGGAATTTCACGGGTGCGTGTACTTATCATATCTTAAAAGTCGGTGTTGGTTGGATGATGACTTTTAAAGATAACTTGTTCGGTTTTAACGGTTTTTTTATCATTGTTGATGAAAACTTGTCAAATCTAGCAATGTGTGATCCATAAACACGAAAGTTGGTGCTCAATGCGCACATTTGCTATCACTTGAAGGAGTTACATTGTAGTGCTCAGTGTCTCAATAGTTGAGGATTTGTCAAGAGACTTAGGTCTACTTATACTTCAAGGAATTACGTTGTAGTATTCACTGTAAGTTTGGAGTCTAGTGGATAACACAAGATATAAGTCACAAGTTTGTGGTATTCTACTTTAGCATCAAGTTTTTGATACTGCATCTTCTCCATCAGTAATCATTACAAAAAGCCGACAGAATACGAGGTTGCAAATAAATAAGTCTGAGGAGAAGCGACTTCACACATGACTTCTCTATCGAACATTCGGGCGTAACCGAATTATGATTATTTTGATTGTCATCGGATATAATCAGGGGGAAGAGTGTTCGATAGATGCAACAACCAGGGGGAAGAAATGTGTACATCCGGGAGTGAACTTCGGACCTCGCCGCGAGTTCTATCTAACCTTGACAATGGGAATCCGACTTTGCTTGAGTTTTTTCACTTCCCGGTCCATAATCTCCATCGGTTCTTCGATGAAGTGCAATTTGTCGTCAAGTTGAATCTCTTCGAGTGGAATAATTAAGTTCTCATCTGCCAGGCATTTCTTGAGATTTAAAACATGGAAGGTGTTGTGAATTCCACGTAGTTCATCAGGTAGCTCTAGCTTATACGCCACGGGACCAATTCTATCAGTGACTTTGAATGGTCTAACATACCGTGGACTCAACTTACCACGTTTCCCAAAACGTATTATGCCTTTCTAGGGTGATACCTTTAACATGACCATGTCACCCACCTCAAATTCCAATGGTTTGTGTCTGACATCTGCGTAACTCTTTTGATGATTTCGATCGGTTAACAAGCGATTCTTGATCTGAAAAAAAATTCTTCGTTGTCTCTGTTAGGATCAAAAATATGGTGTCTATATGGAAATTACTCTAGTTTATGTTTAAGTTAAAACACAAGGACTAAAAGTGTAATTAGTCCAAAGTGTCCTTGTGTTTTACCTATAAATACTCCCCTCTAATCAACATTAGAGGGTGAAGCTCACATTTGTATTTTCCTTTCATTTTACATTTTAATAAAACTTTGAAAATTAGAAAAAGCTCTTTCCTCATCATTATGGCTTATTCTTATTTTGAGCTTCCCCGACCTCTCGAGATCATGAATCGAGAAACCTCACAAGTGGTATCAGAGCTGCAGGAGCGATTTGTGATGTTTTAGAGCTTATTCAGTTCAGCTTATTACGCAGCTTATTACAGCTTATTTGGTCCAGTTCTGCTAGTTTAGCTTATTCGGTTCAGATTTGATGTGTTTCAGCATATACAGTTTCATTCAGCAGCTTATTTGTGGTCACAATTTGTTACAACAGATTATACTATTATATTTTCGATACATTTGACTAGTTCGGGATTGGCTGCTTACGGTTTTATCGTAAAGTTTGTCCAATTTCAACTAGTTAAATGTTTTCTACATATCTGCTACTAATTAGAGAGCAAATTCAGATGTAATTTTGGAGTAGTCAAAATTCGACGTTGACTTTGGTCAATAGTCAAATTCGGATCTGTAACTGTTTATTCCATAAATGGATTCCGAAAATGCTTTTGGTCAAGATCGGAAAATGAAAAAGAAGTTACAAGGAAAAGAAAGACCAGATTTATACTTAACTGTTATAAACTTTACATTTTAACTGCTACAAAGTTAGATCTGTAACAACAAGCTCAAACAGTTTATCGGAATTACAATTTCGACATCGAAATTACTTTTACACTGAGTTAATATCGAAATTGATTTTCGACAAACCAAGTCAACTCAGAGAGTCAACTCGGTTATGACTGAGTTACAACAGATCAAAACCTCATCACAGCCAACAACAAATTCAAACTTAACATAAATCCCATCTTTCATCTCACAAACACAAATTCTATAATCCACATCATCACCACTAAACTCAAAACTGAAAAGGATTGATAAGATGACCTCAGATTTTCCTTTCATTCGTGTTACATAAATAACCGTTGTGTCCCTAACAGACCAACACTACGAAAGGATATCATCACAGGTCTATGTGAAGAACAACATCTTTCTCTTTCAATCTCCGAAAATAAAAGAAAGAAATATAACAATTTGTGCTATACTCTTTTCTTTTGTTTCGTTCAAAATCAAAAAACAAGAGATGAAAGCCTACCAGAGACCTCCACGAAGATCTTACAACCGACAGTCACTTGGTTTCTTCGTGGTATATTGTCTGTGTGTTTTTAGAATGAAAAAACGATTGTGGTTTGTGGTTAGTGTGATGTGGTGACTGAGATACTAGTGAAGTGGTCGATATGGATTAGATTTGATTGCGGCTGAGAGTTTTAAGAATGGGAGATGCAGATTTAGGAAAAAGGTAAGAAGAGGGGCAGATGAATATGTTTTGTGTTAGGGTTTGTGTGTGTGTGAAAGTTATAACTATGTATAGGTTATATCGAAAATTAACATGGACTGGGCCTGACATAAAAATGAGCAAATAGAGTTGTTTATGGACGTAGCAGTTATGGACTGGGACAATAACAAATGAAAATGGGCTCGGTTGATTATTGAAAAAGTGTCGTGCATACGAAAATGGACTGAATCAATTTTGTTGTGGACTATAAACGAAAATTGAATTGGGCTGAAATAAGGATACCGAATTTGTGGGCTTAAAATGCTAAAGGGCCGAATTTTTGTTAATTTTTCGGACACAAAAACATCACTTATTGCTTAAAACGACCCGGATAAAAGATTCACGAAAATCGTTCAAAAGGCTAGTCTCGGGATTTAATCGCAAGAATTGATTACGGGGATGATTCGTTATCATTTATTTGAAGTTGAAGTTGAATTTCACGGGTGCGTGTACTTATCATATCTTAAAAGTCGGGGTTGGTTGGATGATGACTTTTAAAGATAACTTGTTCGAGTTTATAACCGGTGATCTATAAACGCAGAAGTTGGTGCTCAATGCGCACATTTGCTATCACTTGAAGGAGTTACGTTGTAGTGCTCAGTGTCTCACATAGTTGAGGATTTGTCAAGAGACTTAGGTCTACTTATACTTCAAGGAATTACGTTGTAGTATTCAGTGTAAGTTTGGAGTCTCGTGGATAACACAAGATATAAGTCACAAGTTTGTGGTATTCTACTCTAGCATCAAGTTTTTGATACTGCATCTTCTCCATCAGTAATCATTACAAAAAGCCGACAGAATACGAGGTTGGAATTAAATAAGTCTGAGGAGAAGCGACTTCACACATGACTTCTCTATCGAACATTCGGGCGTAACCGAATTATGATTATTTCGATGGTCATCGGATATAATCAGGGGGAAGAGTGTTCGATAGATGCAACAACCAGGGGGAAGAAATGTGTACATCCGGGACTTAATTGACTTTGGTGTATACAACATCCGGGACTTAATTGACTTGGAATTTCTTACTTCTATGAGTTGTTTGTGTGAAGTATGTGCATGTTCCCCTGAGTGGATTGGCTACTAATCAGCAACGAAGAAGTCAGATTTGCTGCTAAGTGTGGTTTACTTCTTCTTCTACAAATTCCGCTGAGAGCTTAAACCGTTATAGTTAGAAGATTTGTCAACTACATCAAAGTGTCATATTTGCTTCGAATGGTTGTCTGTTTGGGGGGAAGCAGTTGAACTACTTAAAGACATGCGGTATGAACTGGGGGGAAGTCAACTCAGTTTATACGGATTACATTGTATTCTCTACAAGTGAAGGAATGATTCAAGCTAAAGTACATGTTGAAGACAAAGCAAACTGCAGTTATCTTTAGCTATTTGTACTTGTAGGATACATTGTAAGTAATTCCATATGCCACCATATTAGGGGAAGATTGTTAGGATAAAAAATATGGTGTCTATATGGAAATTACTCTAGTTTATGTTTAAGTTAAAACACAAGGACTAAAAGTGTAATTAGTCCAAAGTGTCCTTGTGTTTTACCTATAAATACTCCCCTCTAATCAACATTAGAGGGTGAAGCTCACATTTGTATTTTCCTTTCATTTTACATTTTAATAAAACTTTGAAAATTAGAAAAAGCTCTTTCCTCATCATTATGGCTTATCCTTATTTTGAGCTTCCCCGACTTCCAGAGATCGTGAATCGAGAGACCTCACACACTCCCTGATCATTTTCAGGCCAGTGAGTTAGCTATCACCAACCTCGCTCCAACAAATAGGCGATCTACACTTACGTCCATATAGAGCTTCAAACGGTGCAGCTTTGATACTTGGGTGATAGCTATTATTGTATGAGAATTCGACCACAGGAAAATGTCGATCCCAACTACTACTAAAATCAATTACGCATGCCCGCAACATGTCTTCCAGCGTCTAAATCGTCCTTTCACACTGGCCATCCATTTCTGGGTGGTAAGTCGTGCTAATATTTACATCGGTACCCAAAGCCTTTTGGAGCAACCTCCAAAACCCGGATGCAAAGCGACTATCCCTATCCGATATAATCGACACAGACACTCCATGTCTATAAACAATCTCCTTCAAATACAAATAAGTGAGCTTTTCCATACTATCGGTCTTCTTCATCGGTAAGAAGTGTGCAGACTTTGTCAATCGATCAACGATAACCCAGATCGAGTCGTAACCACTCGGGGTTCTTGGGAGTCCCGTAACAAAATCTATGGTTATCTTCTCCCACTTCCACTCAGGGATTTCAGGTTGTTGGAGTAGCCCTGATGGCTTCTGGTGCTCAGCCTTTACCTTGTCACAGGTCAGACACTTACTGACATAGGTGGTGATCTCAGCCTTCATGTTCAGCCACTAATAGAGCTTCTTTAAATCATGATACATCTTGTCAGACCCCGGATGGATCGAATATTTAGACTTGTGCGATTCGTGCATGATCAAATCCCTTAATCCTCCAAACAACGGAAACCATACCCCCTTATCAAAGTATCGGATCCCATCGGAGCGAATCTCGAATATTGGTTTGATTTGTCTTCTCAGATTCTCTGCTTTCACATTTTCCTTCTTTATTGCCTCGGTCTGAGCATTAAGTATTCTCTCGAGTAAATTGGTGTATACAGTCATTACCAAAGATCTAACCCTCAACGGCCTTTCTCTTTCCTTTTGGCTCAGGGCATCGGCCACTATGTTGGCCTTGCCGGGATGGTAACGGATTTCACAATCATAGTCACTCAAAAGTTCAATCCATCGGCGTTGCCTCATGTTGAGCTCCTTTTGATCCAGGATGTACTGTAGACTCTTATGATCGGTGTACACATTACATTTAGTATCGTACAAGTAATGTCTCCAGAGTCTAAGTGCAAACACTACAGCACCCAGCTCCAAGTCATGAGTCGTGTAGTTTCCTTCGTGTGTCTTTAATTGCCGGGAAGCATACGCAATAACTTTTTCCCGCTGCATTAGAACTGCCCCGAAACCTTTCAGTGATGCATCACAATACACAACAAAGTCTTTTGTTCTGTCGGGCAATGCTAGAATAGGAACACTACACAGTTTCTGTTTTAACATTTGAAACGCTTCTTCTTCGCCCCATTCATATTTCTTGTTTTTCTGGGTCAACTTGGTGAGAGGCTTAGCAATCAAGGAGAAACCTTCAATAAATCTTCGATAATAACCGGCCAACCCTAAGAACTGTCTCACCTCGGTTGGAGCTGTTGGTGCAGCCTAATTTTTAATAGCTTCTATCTTCGTGGGGCAACATGAACGCCTTCACTATCGATCACATGACCAATGAATTGCACAAAATCAAGCCAGAATCACATTTAGAAAACTTGGCGTACAATTTTTCCTTCTTGAGCGATTGCAAGATAGTCTTTAAATGCTCTTCATGCTCCTTTTTATTCTTTGATTAAATGAGGATATCGTCGATAAATACAATTACAAACTTATCGAGATAAGGCTTACATACACGATTCATGAGGTCCATGAACACTGCTGGTGCATTGGTCAAACCAAACTGCATCACTTGGAACTCCTAATGACCATACCTAGTCCTGAATGCAGTAATTAAGATATTCTCCTCTCTAATACGAAGTTGGTGATAACCTGGTCGTAGATCAATCTTTGATTACACGCTCGAACCTTGAAGGTGATCAAACAGATCATCAATCCTCAGGAGTGGAAACCGATTCTTGACCGTTAACTTGTTCAGCTCACGGTAGTCTATGCACATGCAGAATGATCCGTCCTTCTTCTTTACGAACAATACCGGAGATCCCCTATGTGATGAGCTCGGGTGAATAAATCCCTTCTTTGATAATTCCTTCAATTGGTCCAACAATTCTTTCATCTCAGACGGTACCAGACGATAAGGCGCATGTGCGACAGGTTCGGTTTCGGGCACCAGTTTGATTCTAAATTCAACTTGTCAGGGTGGTGGGAGTCCTGGAAAATCATCAGGAAACACCTTGAGAAAGTCACGAATCACAGGCACGTCTTGCAAACGTTTCTCCGTTAGGTCCTTCTCCGTCACTTGAGCTAAGAACAGCTGGGATATATTCTCTGGCCTTAATACAAGATGTCACCTTCAATCGAGATGCACCTCTATCACTCTTAACTACCAGCATCTCATTCTTATTTAAAATGTACTTGTCTCGATCAATTCATGGATAATTCTCTCAGCGTGACTCGGCCAAAATGGAGCTTCGACGATTGACTTTTAGCCTACTAACTTACTTACGGTCAATCGATTAACACAAATCGGAGATGGACAACGAGGATAATAATGGAATAAAATGGAGAGAATTCATTTTAACCCGTGATGATAGGTACGAGATCTTTCTCGAGGACTCGGTTAAATAGGATTGCCTGCATATCGATCATCGGTGAAGGTGCAAAATTTGTTTCTCAGAAAGTTTAAATAAAGCGTTAGATTTCAAGAACTTTATGGGTGACTACATTCCAGCATGACGTGATTCCTCCTGAATTATACATAGGTGACAAGCTATGTATAATTAAGGATTAATAATGACATGCTCGTTTTCATCAAAATTGTTATCGTACACAAGGTGAGAAAATAATATTTTTGTAAAAAGGGCAAGTTATTCAAGTATTAAAAGGAAAATCATTTGGTATGGCAGAGAGGATAGTTTATACGTTAAAATTCTAGAATGATGTGTAAGGTAATCATAAGGCATTAAAAAATGTTTATTCTTATATATATGCCATTTTTTTTAATTTTAAATGGTTCACGAGATGAAATCGACATAATTTATAGTTTAACATTATTAGATTGCTAGAAGCAAGCTAAAACGATTTGTGTGTAAGCAGTCAATAGATTATAAAACGTCATCAAGGTGGTTTCAAGCTACGGATCACGGCAAGCATAAGGAACACTAAGATGAAGACAGGAACAATTAAAGATGATGAATACAAGAGAACTCGCCAATGGAAAGCGTTAATCCCCTAACATCGAGTTATACTGTAAAGTCAGAGACAACGATAGCAACTTAATCAACCGATGCACCGCCACTATAACAATACATATTGCAATGAGGTTTTAAATTATGACAATGGTTACGAATTTACAACAACGCAAGAATATAATAAGAGCATATCATAACGAAATCGGTAACCCAAAAGATACATCAAAGATTTCCATGTTTCCAATACATCCATAAAACTAGTTTCGAACAAGGCTGTAATGTTCACAAAAGACAAAAATACACTCGGTAACATATCTTCACTAACTGTCACTAGGGGTTTAGTGGAACTATACAAAAGACCCTAATCAACTGATGAAAACATAAATAGAGTGATGTGACTACTGAGGTCCATGGGGTGGTCCCTGAAGTCTCTCCTCCAGAACAGTGAGGCCCTTATCCATCTAAAGAACATAAGAAATCACAGTACTCTCACGACTCTCGCTCTCAGCCAAAAGAGTCTGCAACTGCTGGTTCTCTGACATAGTCTCCTGCAGGGCAGTCTCTAGGGTCTACACCTGTTGACTCAATCTGAGTATCCTATCCACATCCCCTCTCAGTCCTGCTACCTGGTCACACGGATGAGCGTCCACCCTATCCTTTATCTTAAGAACATGACTCTCAACTTCCACTACCTTGTTTATCATCAAGTCATGTTGGTTGGCCAACACCTTTACCTGTCCCTCCAGAGTGGTTACCTTGGGTCGTATCTCTCCTATGGCAATACTATCCTTCACCTGAGCATCACTCACCTCCCCCGTCTTCATTGTCAACTTCCCAAGTGCATGCTCTAAGTTTTCAGTCCTGACACCCAATCCTCCTATCTCCTCATGATGCACAGCAACACTATCTACTACCACAGAAAATAAGCGTCCTACAGGGAATGGTAGCTCGGGTGCGGCGGTAGAAGGTCCACCCACCTCATAAGTACTACTCGGTAACACCGTCACCCTCAGGGGTGTGACTGGAGCCATTAACCAATCCTCGTCCACATCCCATTCCTCCTTTTCATTATCCTCCATGAATATGTCCAACTCATCTTCCTCGTCATTTCGCAGGTTTCCTAACGACACGTCCCACTCAATCCAGCCATTCATGTTAGCAGGTACCTTGTCTGGCTCAGGCTCCGGTTCTTCGGCAGGAAAATCAAACACATGGTCGAGGGATGGCGGTGTTGGCTCCGGTGCAGCTAGTGCGGGTTCGGGATGAACTGGCTCATCCTCAGGTAGATTTGCCATGATAATCTGTAAATTACGCCAAAATAAATACATAAGGTCACTATATAAATAAGAATTTATACAAGATACAAATGAACGAAGGTATATCGAAATGAATACGATAACCGAATGATGATTTATTTAAACATGTAAATAAATGTCAATGCTTTAATATAAGCCCAACAATCGATATATATCTTAAATATATATCATAATATTTATTATATAAATATTTAATAGCAATGCACCCGAAACATGCATAAATACTCAAATAGGAAACCATAAGTATGACTTGGACGAGGGCCACGAGGAGTCTTAGCGCGCGAAAAAGTTATAGTTTAGGTTTTTGAAAATGACCTAGTTCTTTATAACCTTAAGCTCTTGATACCAATCTTTAACACCCATAAATTTACATGTAGCGGAACCAACATTTGGGTGTTAATTCAGGATACAATTGCATAGGAATATAAAGAACGACTAGAAAAGAGACGTTATAAAACATTAGTTCCATTCTTGAAATCAGAGTACAAAGTTGTCCACAAGATCGTCACCATAAAATAACATAAGTTTTAAAAGACAATAACATAAAGTTTTTGAAGAATGGAACAAAGACAAGTTTATGAAAACTTTTGCGCAATACTCCTCGTCCATGCCAAGTCATCATCCTTAATTACCTGAGATAAAACATGCTAAAAAGTCAACGAAAACGTTGAGTGAATTCATAGAATTTATATGAAATAAAAGTGTGAACACAAGTATTAAAATCATCGAGTAACTTGTGGATCAAACAAGTTAATAATCACTAATGCAATAAGCTTATGACATTGAAGCCTTAACCGTACACATCCTGTTGTAGTGATTGTGCATAAAAGTTTACCCTGTAGGTAATATTGCCATATACCCATAAGAAACTCACAATCCAAAATATCCGCTTTAGGGTGCTCTTGCCATGGATACATACCCCGGATAGGGCAGTCACGGCCCAATAGATCTATTTAATGTACTAGCGCTTACCCATCATATGTAACTAATAGTTCATGATAATTGAGGTCTTTTAGCAATAGCTACTTATGCATTTAGTTCACAATCGGGTCAGCATACCAAAAACTACTTGTGTTCAATTTATAAAACAAGCATGTATCTCCCTCGTGGGGTTTATAAAATAATTAAAAGTTTAAAAGGCGAGGCTATAAACTCACCGTAGGTAAAAGAGCCGAACGAGAAATCAACGAAAGAGAGTAAACACCAACGACTCAACCGCGACCTATAATAATAGTGGCCCGCGTATTAGGAAGTTATAATATAAAGAATATGCATAATTTGCAACGTTATGGAATAATATATATTTCTACATGTATAAAATCCTATGTCGAAGAATCCATGAACAAGACACAACATCTTATTTCCATAACTTATATTTTTTAAAATTTTTCCGGTTTTCCTAGTCGTTTGACGACGCTTAAAGAAATACTAAATGACCACAACTCACGTTCATCTCTCATTTCTAACCACCTATATGTATTGTTAGACTACTGCAATTTTCCCAAAATTTATTAACAAGTTTAACCATTTTTCAAAAATACCACAACACAAAGTGTCTGAAACAGGATCTGCTGGAACTATGCTAATGTTGGACATGATCAGACCCATTTAAACTTTACAGAAAAATCTGAAAAATTCGAGAAAATCATATACATTATGAACTTGCTACTATGTTAATATCACTGAAAAATATTATGTTTTGCTACGTCTTCTCATCACATTATCACAATCTAAAATGTGGTCCTAAAACGCAGTTTCGACAACAATTCTTGTAAAGACCCTTCGACCAACTTTTATTTATTGAAAATTCATGAGGCCTTTTTGTTGGAAAGTAGACTCTTTGAACTTAGTTTTAGACTCAAGAAACTCTAGAAAAGCTTTTCGGATGACTTAGTTACAACGTACACAAGTTGACCCAAAATTCTGCGCAAAATCGCCTAATGAAGAATTTGACATAACTCGATTCCAAACTTCCGACGGACGTGAAAGATTCATTTTTAAGAATTACAAGACGCGCCTTTTACCGAAACGGAGCTATGAACGACACCTATCATATTACTAAGACTAACATTAGTTTTCAAAATTTAAATTTGCCGAATTAGACGCCTAACTTTCTGACCTAAATGGGTGTCTTTCAACCCCTTCAAAACACCATTATTTCACAACACAAATGCCTCCAATACACTTAAACTAACCTAACACTCTTTCTAATCATCCTAAACCATCTACTACCTCAAAAATGCAACATGCATTACCATCAATGGATTCTCGACATAAAACTAAACACATGCAAGTAATATATAATCAAATCAATGTAAAAAAAATAAGAGACTTACCAAACACAAAGAAATAGTTAGATGATCAAAACAAACCACCCGTGTGGTTTCTTGACTTTGGTCGAAACCCACAAACACAAACAATGATCCTAAATCTTGATTTTGTAACACCAAACTTGTTTAAAACACTTAACAAATAACCCTTGATGATCTTCTTGCACCCAATTATAACAAAACCTTCAAATCAAAAGTTTAATAAAAATTAAGAACTCCTAGATCTTGATGCATGGTGATTATTTGTGTTAAGAAATAGTTAGGGTTTGATTTATGATGAATATTAAGTGTAATGGAGATGATTTGGTGGATTTTTGATAGAGATTTTGTGGGGTTTCTTGTTGTTGTGTTCAACAGAGAGAAGAGAGGGAAAGAATGAATCGTTTATTTTGATGTCTATGTGTTTTATAGAAGGGATTGAGTGTTACTAGGACTCTATTTATAGGGAGGTTCATTATCTTGTAATTCCCATAAAAAAATAATTAAGGGACGTTTGTTTTTGCTTAGGTAAAACCGACCCCTCTAAGTGGGCTTGGTTTTGCTATATATATATTTTTAAATTTTGTATTACATGGTTCTTAGGCCCAATTGTCTAATTAACTCGTTATTAATTATAAAAACACGATTTTGACGCGGTTTCGGCCAAACGCGAATAAAGGTTGAAAAATACTAAATAAAATTTAAATATGTTCTCGAGGCTAAAGTATGTAATGGTTGATTTCTCGATCGCTAAAACGAATAATTATGCAAAGTATGTTCGCGAATATTTAGAATTGACGATTTAAATAAAACCGACTAAAATAATAAAATAAATTCTATAAAAATTTAGAAATTAAATATAAACTCAGGATAAATAGTGACCTTAAATTCAAAATGTTACAATCTACAAAACATACAAAGTTCAACAATTTAGTATTTTTGATAATACTCCTTGTAGAAAATTAACTACCTATGTTTAACCATATAAACAATTAACTTTCTAAAGGCTAGGATCCTACTTAAAATACCACCATCACATTAGTTGATCTGCTAGCAATGGTGTACTCAAAAGGTAATTGACGATGAATAATTGCCATCAGTGCAATTCCTATAACATTATGGGACTTGCTTATTTCACTAATGAACTAGTAAGCATGTTTCATCACATCTATGTCTCGAGCTTAAGCTCTCACCAACTTAACCCGATTAAGTCGCCCAATAATGAACAGTGATTACGTAACAACAACGTCTCATAAAAAGTGTATAATCACCTTAGATTGCAATCTACACACATCTCACGTAATGTAGAAGGCAATTGCAAGTGTTCTTTCAAATTGGGTGGCAACAACTTATTTAAAAGGGTATATATTTGACATGGCAAATATGTACGAAGAAGCATGCATACATCTTCGTATAATAGATTTTAATAAAAACTTTACTCAATTAAGTTAATTATTATATTGTCACTTATTTTCTATACATCCACATGTATAAATAGTGATATATTTTTAAAATTAACGATTCAACGTGTTTTCAAATCTAAAGGATTTTAATTTTATCACGAGAAAATTTTAAAGAATGATTAAAAACCATTCAAACCCTAGACCATTTGCGCTTCCTATGTAGTTGCATGATATCAGGGATATTATAGAGTATGGTTTCGTAGTAAGGTAAGGCAACACCTTAAGCCTTACCACGAGATACCTCGAACCCTTACTGATATACCTTGCAAGTAAATAGTACTTTTGCAAATTTCGTCATTGATAAAACATCAACTCTTTTGTTTAGAAAACCACATTATAACAATTGTATTTGTAAGTCTCCTCGTGGAAAACTCGAAGGCCATGATTATCGGATGTAAGCCGAACCCAAATTGACACATAAGACAACGCAAGAATAATTGATTATAATAAACTTATTTCATATATTATTAGTCATGTTTATATTTTCTTTTCTAAAAATCCTTTTGTTTTTACACAAGTCAACAACTTATAAAAACAAACAATAAATATAAACAACTAATACACATAATCTTTATTTAAACAATTAACAATTAACTCATGCAAATCATAAATGATGATTGCAATTATCGAATAATTAAAATTTTGTATATACTTACATAAGTCTCCTTCTTCCAATGAATCGGGCCACATACATCGATATAATCGATTGAGTAAGCCTTATATAAATATATATCACATAGCACTCATGTGCGGGTGATTGCAAACCGATGTTTTACAACCCTCCAAGGTAGTGTACCT
The DNA here is from genome assembly GCA_026074375.1 of Tanacetum coccineum. Taxonomy (NCBI): domain Eukaryota; kingdom Viridiplantae; phylum Streptophyta; class Magnoliopsida; order Asterales; family Asteraceae; genus Tanacetum; species Tanacetum coccineum. Next base: position 9,073 of record BQNB010074921.1, on the reverse strand, counting down.
AGCCGTTGTAGTGTAGTATAGGCAAGACTCGGGGGGTTATTATGGTTCTCTAGGAGAATAGTTTGGGTAGGCTCGAATCATATGGTCGCTAAGGTATAGAGGTTGAGAGAAGAATATTTTTTGTATTTTTATATTTTATGAAAGCAAGAAAAATCTTGGGTTTTGAAGGGGGTTTTGATTAAACTAATTAACTACTCCTAATTCTATACTAATTGCAAAAAAGTAAAAGTGATGGAAAACTCGTATGGTTAAAGTAATGTGTTTACCTAATCACGCACTACTCCCTAGTTGTCTTCTTCAGTTTTATTACCCGTCACCCTCGTTATGGAATGTGTAAGTATTTAAGTAATTAAACACCTAACTCGGAATCCACTCAAATGGCAAGGTAGTATGAAGACTGTTGTGTGGGTATCCTCTAGCCTAGCTGCGTTTCCCTAGACGTCTTCACTATGCAATTAAGAAGCTAGTTTTCTAAATCCTAACGCACACATAATTAACAATAAGCAATAAAAAAAGATAAACAACTAGGTTTCATGCAATCATAAGCAAACACATATTATATTTAGCCAAGCATGTTAATTGAATGCGAAGAACAATTAATCAAACAATACATAGACATATCAAAAGATTAAAGGGCATAAAGTACTTCACTTCAATTGAACATGGAGTTATGGTGGTTACAAAAGGGTTATAAAACACTAAAAATCATCTAAAGCGCAACTCTAAAGTATAGGTTCGATCCTCCAAAGTTTTCCTCACAAAACAAAAAAACTAAGGTTTGTATATATAGAGATTAAGTCACGACGGCATCGCTTGTTAATTGAGACACCGTCAACCCGTAGAATCTTCTTCGGGCTTCTTAATGTCGGCTACTTAGACGCCGTCAAAAAAGACTCTGACTCTGTCTCTTGATCACTTTGACACCGTCACAAGAATTTGTGACGCTGTCTCCACGCACTGTATGCCAAATCTTGATCATCTTCGTGTAGAGTTGCAATCTTGTCCCGTTTCTTCCCAAAAATTAAGTCACGTCACGTGTATTTCCTTCAAATGCCTTCGAAATGCTAAAATGACAAAAAGAAATGATTAAGCACGATAAATAGAGATATTTGCATGATTTCAGGGGTTAAATGACCCCGAAAAAGTGTATAAATTGACACCTCATTAAATACTCCTACACTTGAGATTTGCTTGTCCTCAAGTAAAAGGGCTTTCTACCTGGTAAATAGTAAAGTCGGGGGGCATTTAACATACTCAATAAAGATAATTTATGACACAACCAATTAGACCTTGTAATTAAAAGCACGAAAATTATATACTAGCACCTCACATAAGTGTTTGGATTCTCTCATTCTCTCTGGTGTAATAATGAATTATAAAAATTTAGGAAACGAGAAAATAACACTCACTACCTATCATAGTATATAAATTACCATAAGCTTGATAAAGGAACAAAAACCTCCACCGCTTTGGTGTAAGCACCTAGGAATTACTATCAAAGAGGTCTTCAAAGGGTTGTGATGTATAGGTGTAGGGTAAAGGAAACACGGTTGGGGATATTTGAAGGATTATGACTGGTGGCAAGCTAATTATATACAAGAATACATGTAAAAGGCGTTGCTAAGCCAAGACTCGGCGAAACTAGAACAATAATATACAAACTCTACATCAATCTATTTCTTTTCTTTTCTCGACTCTTTCTTCAACATAAACAATAACAAAATGGCATCCCGTATCTAACATTTTTTTTTTTTGCTTTTTTCAGTTTTTGTTTTTTGTTTTCATACACTTTTGCCCTGCCATCTGCTGAAACATAAATAATACATGACTTGAGGTTTATAGAAGCACCCATACACTTGAGTTTTTAATACTCAACAACATAAACTAACTAATGAGCCGAATTAGAAGGATCAATAAACATGGAGTGTATTAAACGCGTATGGGGGTAATAATTGACTTTCTTCCCTATTTTTCCATAAAATAAAAACTACCATGAATCCAAATCATCTCAAAACTGTAAACACTAATAATGACTCGACTTAGCAACCATGTACTCAAGTAGATAATTAACTAGGGTTTTACAAAGGTGATAACAATAATGTACTAAAAATTAGTACAAACAAAGAAGGCTAAACCAATTTGGGTGTAACATTTTGGTGGGGTGTAAACAATGCCCTTCATTAATAATCTGGAATCCATCAAAAAATTACCGTCCTAAACGATGTTTTGGTATATTACATATCTTTTTAAGAATAAAGCAAATTCAATTAAAGGAATAGTTTCTATGGCTTATATTTACCCCGTACACTTATTTTGAACATTGTCCCCAATGTTCTACGAGTACCCGAAAACGAATAAAGGGGAAATAAGAAAAGAGAGAGAAACTAATACTCCCCTGGTTATGCTCAATAATGGAGAAGAAACAAGTTAAACCGGCTAAATCTTCATCCAATAATCATCCAAGTGAAAATCTAAAGAACTTTCAGACTCTTCTTATCTAATATAACCTGCAAATCAAAGACAAAAAGCAACTATACCAAGCGTAAAATTCTACGAGAAAATGATATACAACCCTATTAATTGTGAACTGAAATCCTAAGAAAGCAATAAAGATATAATGTATGTACTAATGTAATCGTGACTTTCTGTAGGTGTTAGGAAAATTAAAATTTTTGGAAATTAAACAAAAATTAAATTTCAAAATTTTGAAAAAATATGAAATTTACTGTAGCTACAGTGGTGACGCCGTCAGGAAAATTCCTAACGCCGTCTCCATAAACTGTGAAATTTCCTTATTTCGTTTTCTGGAAAAATTTCTGCAAACGTATCATATTAATGATTTCCTGGAAAATTTTACTACATAGGCCACAAAAACGGTTAGTACAAACATATGACTCAAAACAAACAAACAAAACATAAAAGTGCAAATTAATCTAAAATTATTTATTTTGCATGTTTGAAATAGGTTCTTAAAAACCGTATATTTTCTCCTACACTTTTTTTATGTAAAATACCTTTGATTGTAATTAAGACGAGGTTAAAGACAAAACAAAACATGATCACATATAAATTAAACATATAAGAACAAATAATAAAGAATAAAAACACACGACACTCCTAAAATGCAAGAAATAAAAGATTTGGTTGCCTCCTAATAAGCGCTTTTCTTTATTAACGAGTCTTCTAGCTAGACTCGGATTCATACTCCTTACGTGACTCTGTTGTTACTTGCACTACTTTTCCCTTTGAATGGTCCATCAAGGTCAATTCTCTCTATTTTCCAGTTGTAGGATAGACCAAGCTTATCCACATCCTTATAAAATCCCGCTCTTTAAATCTGATGGCCTTTCACATCCTCTCTTAAAATCATCTTCACTAAGTATTACCCTAGATGACAACAAGTCATGTCCTTCACTAGTCAAGTCGTCCAATTCCAGATCTCTATATGGTGTTTTAAAAGTAACCTCCTTAATTCCATCAGTGAATGTAATTAACCCATTTTTCTTATCTAAAGTAAGCCTAGTGATCTCAACAAACGGTCAGTCAAAAACTACTTGTGATAGGTTAGGGTCAATGTTTGCTTCAACACTATCCAAAATAGTAAAATCCATGACATGACTCATATTCCCAATGTAAACATGCATATCCTTTCCAATTCTAACGGAATTTTCCTCTCTGTTTTCATACCCTTGATTCCTAATGATGTTGTAATAGGCTAAAGACATAACATTCATAGGAGAGTCTATATCTATGTGTGACAACCGTGATTTGAGCAGGTTAGTTTATACCTTTAGAAATGGCTAAATGTCTATTTTGTATGTTTCTTGCGTGCTATGTGTTCTATATGTATGTTGAAGTGGCTTACATATGTGCATGATGTCATTTTAGAGGTAAATGATTATCTTATTTTATATACATATGAGTTTGGTATTAAGTATTTCATTTGTTCACATGTGATGATAATGGAAATGGATGACGTGTGACATGCATTGCTACGTCAATATTTGGATATTAAGTGTTAAGCATTTATAGAAAGTGTGTTATTTTTTAAAGGAATCAAGTGTGTGAATTATGGAAGTTTGTAGTAACTTTCCATATTTAGAAAGTGAATTGTGAAATGAAAAGTTATTTTTAGAAAGTTAATATGTAGCGTTTAGGTAAAAAGGTTTACCCAAATTAGCTTAGGTTTCAGTGAAAATTTAAGGTAATGAAGGAAATTAGTTAATTAATAATATTATAAAAAAATAAAAATATATAGTAAGGGGGCCGATCTATTATAAGGTTTTTATGGGTTTACGAGTTATAATTTTTATCAAATCGGACTTAGAGAAGGATAAGGACCCACTAGAGTTAAATACCAATGAACCTAGCCCATTATCCCTCTTCCTTCTCACTTGTGCGTACAATTTCAGCCCTAAAAACCCCAAGAAGTCGATTTTCATTAAAGATCCAAGAACAATCAAGAGTTGTGATTTAGGTGCTAAGATTCAAGGTAAGTGTGTTCTTCATAACTAGATTTGTATTATTCATGTAACCATAATTATGATGGATCTAGGGTTTTAATTAAAATACAGAATATTTATGATATATTATGACTGTAGTATGCTTAGGATTGAATTAGATGCGTATGCATGCTTGTGGTTTGGTTAGATTTGCGTTAAAACTTGATTTAGGGTTGAGCAGAATTTTGGGTCGTGTTCAACGACTGATATCTAGATGATAAAAGCGTGTATTGATATGTTTCTTGAGTCTATGAATAAGCCAAAAGAGTCTACTTTCTAGAAAATCTGGCCTCGAAAGTTTTTAAGGTCGGGAAGGCATTCAAATAACCTCTGCAACAAAAGTGGTCAAAACAGTAAATACGGGTCAGAATTAGGTCATGTTTGTGAGGGTGAAACCCTAACTTAAAAGTGGAATTAAGCTTAGACCTTATACAGTAGTTAAGTTCCATATGTCTATTGATAATTCTGTGAAAATTAGCCTCTGAAAGCATGTCTAAGTATGGTAGTTAGAGTGATACATTTTGGTGTGCAATCAGATCCGAATTAAGACAGTTTTGAAGTTTGATTTTTTTTGAGGTAGTTACACATGTAAGTAATACTTGAGAATCACAAGATAGTTAATATACTCATAAATAAGCATGCATAATTTTTGGTATAAATTATGAAGGTCATTAAGTAAGGGTTTTGAGCACGTAAAGTGACACTAAAATTATGCAATTCTGATTTAATTATAACTAGCTAGTGTAAAGTGTTAATGAGATGGTTAAGGTTGGGCATGGTGTCGGGGTGACCCATGATGGTTAATCAAACCCTTAGATATCCATCATATGAGTTTTACATGGACATAAGCATTTGGCTTAGTCGCGTGTAACACGATTGTGTTTGTATTGTGTAGCTTGTGTTGATATTGTTTGGAAGCTGCTTGTGCATCAGGTGAGTTTCATAGCCCCTCTTTTTCTTATGATTTATTAGGGTGGAAATGATGCAAAGTGTTTGGAAATGTTTTGATTACTATGATAATGTGTTGTCAAAGATGCATGGACTATACGTGACTATTGTATGTTGTGTGCTACATGTTTTGTGATGTGATATTGAGAATTGCGAACTAAATCAGGGGGGATCACCTGCGGGTATCCATGGCCTGTTTAGTGGATGGTATTGTGGCCTAGTGAGCATGAAGGTTACTTTGGGAGTATACATGGCCTGGGCTAAGGGTAACCTCACGGACCTTGGTACGATATGAGATGTCTTGTGGTCGTTGCTGGGTATTTGTGTGAATGATTGGATTTGCATGTTAGCCTGTATGATAGTTCATTTATTGTCCTGCAATGTTTTCTTTATTATCACAGTAATTTACAGTTAGATTTGATTATCATGTCTTAAACCTATGACTCTCACCAAATTATGTTGTCGTTTTAAGCATCATTTTCAGGTAATTATCTTGAGGATGTTAAAGTTAGGAAGAGTGGCTAGTGAGACCGTAGGCTTGCATGCGAAGTCATTCTCCTAGAGATTTTATTTATGTCATTTGAATTGTTTGATACTTGGATGTTTGTTGATTTTGTTTAGACTTTTGGATTATGTTTCCTTGTGGTATGACTTTGCTTTCGTAATGCAAGACTCCTTTATCTTGTGTTGGGTATTGTCATGACACATAATGTCCCATTAGATTATCCTTTTCCTTTAGTTCTCTCTATTGTTGAATCCATTGTGCTGTGATAATATCCATGATGTTACGCCTCGTGTTTCCGCCTAGGCGGGGTGTGACACTATGTATGCATTGGCTATGAACTTATGCCATATCATGCATGGAATCTTTAAGTTACTAGGGTCTCCTTTTTCAATCCTAAAATCAAAGTTCAATGAACAAATTGGCATTTTTTCTATCAAAGATTCATAGACCGACTCAGCGCGTGTATCGACTAAGTCGAAGGGTTTTTCATACTACATCCATTCCCCATCTTCAAGTCTATCATTACTAATTTTAGTGTTGATTCCTTGGTCACTCGATCCTCCTTCGTCAAATTTTATCATAGAAGTTTTTGATTCTTTTCCCACCGCTTTATCATTACCCTTATCTAAGTTGTGATTATTACTATTGATCTCGTTAAGCCCTAAAGGTTCAGTTTTATTAGGTTCATCCTCCTTTCTTATTATTGTAATGGTGTTAATGAAATGAATGTGTATTAGAGAGGATGAATTTCTACCTTCTTCTCCTAGAGATGATTGTGCTTGATATTTTGGAGAGAGAAGTTTTGATGGACTCTTGATAATTCCTTTGTTCAGAATTGCCCTATTCTCTTGGTGATTATAGGAAGCAACTTTAGCGTGAACCATAGAATGTTTGTCGATGTCACGAGTAGGTGCATTGTCAAGTTTTTCCGAAACAACCTTCCACAATGTGTTGATTTTATTGATTACTTCATCTTGTTGTTGCTTGAGTTGAGCCCTAAGGCTAGACAATCTATTTTCTTGATGAGAATCAAAATCAGATAGTACCCTTTTAACTTTTGTTTGATAATTGAAGGGCCTATTAGTCACATTGGAGGAGTTAGTTGAGAACAAGCCATTTGAAAGGCTGGTGAAGGTTTGGGTTCAACCCCAATTGAAGTTTGTTTTACCCTTTCAAGAGTTGGTGGCTTCGTTAAAGTTGCTAGGCTCTTGATTTCCAATGAACGGCTTACCTCCCACTTTGTTGTTATGTGAGGATGCATAATCAAAAAAAGGTTGCTCAGGATTTTCCATGCAATATTGAGTGTCATGGGGACCACTACAAATCTTACATAAAGAAGTGATTTTGTTCACTTGAACTGATGATTTAAGAGCAAGATGAGCTTCCATCAAGCGTTAGACTTGACTTTCAAACTTGATGATACGATGGTCGGATGCATTCGAGACATCATGAGGCAAAGAGATTTCCTTGACCGGTTTAGCAAAGTCTCATGGGTCATTCCAACTTTCATTGTCATAGAGGGCAAGGTCCTCTATAAGTGCCCAAGATTCCTTGGCGTTTTTGTAACGTGGCTTACCACCTTCCGATTGATCGATGGTGCGCCTTGTGGCGGGATTTACATAGTCATAAAAGATTTGGACTTTGAGCTAAAGATCAATACCATGATGAGGGACTTTTTGAAGTAGGTCCTTGAAATGAGTCCATGCTTTGGAAAGAGATTCACCTTGATGTTGTTGGAACATCAAGATGTCATTTCAGAGTTTAGCAGTTCTTCTCGGTGGAAATAATTGAGTAAGAAAACGAGAAGTGAGATCCTCCCAAGTGGACATAGATCGCGCGGGAAGACGTTTAAGCCAATTGCTAGCTTGATCGCATAAGGAAAATTAAAATAGACACAGTCGCGTTCTTTCCTTATCTTCAACATTAAGGTCAAGAGAGTCAACAATTTTTAGAAAATCCTTAAGATGTTATTTGGATCCTCGGACCGAAGTTCGTGGAATGAGCATTCGTTTTGCACCAATCGGATGGTGTCGGATCATAGAGGCACCACATTGTTCCCATCGGGGAGCTTAATGGTGTTTCGATAGCCCACATGGCTAGGTCGGGAATAATCTCTTAAAGTACGCGGTGGATTTCCATTTTCCATGGCGGTCAATGAAAAAGAAGGTTTTACAAGACAAAGGGAACGAAGAAAAAGATAAACTATGAGAAATCTAATAAAAAGAAAATAAAAATCTCACTTCATAGGAATCTTGTAAGTAGACCTAAGCTAGAAAGAATTCGAAACCTAGACTATTCCCCGGCAGCGGCGCCAAAAACTTGATGTGCGCGTTAGGCTTTAGAAAACTAGCTTCTTAATTGCATAGCGAAGACGTCTAAGGAAACACGGCTAGGTTAGAGGATACCCACGCAACAGTCTTCATACTACCTTTCCATTTGTGTGGATTCTGAGTTAGGTGTTTAATTACTTAAATACTTATACATTCTAATACGAGGGTGACGTGTAATAAAATTAGAGAAGACAAGTAGGGAGTAGTGCATGCTTAGGTAAACACATTTGTTTAACCATACAAGTTTTCCATCACTTTTATTTTTCTGTAATTAGAAGTATTCTCGCCTGTCACGCGGGTGACCCGAGTTCAATCCCCGCCAACGGTGCCAAAAACTTGATGTGCTAGTGATTGCAAACCGAAGTTTTACAACCCTCCTAGGCAGTGTACCTAACCATTGTAGTGTAGTATAGGCAAGACTCGGGGGTTTATTATCATTCTCTAGGGGAATATTTTAGGTAGGCTCTAATCGTATGGTCACTAAAGTCTCGAGGTTGAGAGAAGAGTATCTTTGTATTTTTATATTTTATGAAAGCAAGAAAAATCTTGGGTTTTGAAGAGGGTTTCAATTAAACTAATTAACTACTCCTGATTTTATACTAATTGCAGAAAAGTAAAAGTGATGGAAAACTCATATGGTTAAACAAATGTGTTTACCTAATCATGCACTACTCCCTGGTTGTCTTTTACAATTTTATTATGTCACACCCCCAAACGGGGTCTGGATGAAATACGTGTTCGGAGGTGTGACGTCGTCGCATACATTGCATAAGATCAAGTGAACGACC
>BQNB010074920.1:0-31632 GCA_026074375.1 Tanacetum coccineum | reverse complement strand
CTTGCATTAGTAGCATCTTGTCCTTGAAGTAGTCTGAATCTTGAAGCCATTTTGGCCTTGGGCATTCTCGTGCTATGTGCCCTAGTCCGTTATAGTTGTAGCACTTAATGGGTTTGGCTGGTCTGACCTCCAACATTCCCAGCTACAACATTTCCTCTTGCCTCCTCTGTTCTGACCTCCAACATTCCCAGCTACAACATTTCCTCTTGCATTGTTTCTCTGAAATGGTTTTCCTTGATTGTTCGCATTGTATCTTCCACGGACATCTTGAACAACAACTCTGCCGTCTTGAACCGTAGCTTTGTTCCTTGCATTAGATGACGCTCTAAGTTGATTGTTTGTTTGAGGAAGATGTGATTTGTACGATTGAGTGAGGAGGGCAAGTGAGTTGGATAAACTTTCAATCAAGTTTTCAGTTGAAGAACTTCCTGAGTCTAGTTGAAATTTGTCAGCAGGAGATGGTTCATTTGAGGGTTGTGGAGACTTGGATGACTGTGTTGGATACTGCTGAACTGAGGCATTCGACACTAGTGCCAAAGGATCATTAGTAGGTTGAAGGAACCTTTCCATCATTGTTCTGTTCTCATTAGCATGTACCTCATGTTGCTTCAAATAGGCATAAAGCTGATCAAAATTAGACTCCTTCAAACCTCTATTAAGTTTGACTTCAGTTATGAATCTACTCCACTCAGGTAACATGTTGTTCACAAACTTTGAGTTAAGCTGCATCCTGGGCATGGTCATCTTGATGTTTCTCATGTCATTAATGAGCTTCGTAAACCTAACATAGTATCCTTGAATGGTTTCTCCTTTGATTTGACGGAAGTGTTCAAATTCATCGTATAATTGAGATTCCCGGTCATCCTTTGTTAACTCAGAACCTTCCAGAATCATCTTCACGTTTTCCCAAATGTCTTTGGCGTCAGTATAGTGGTTGATGAGTGAGTAGATGTCCTTTGGTATACCTTGAAGTAGGATATTGGTTGCACGAATGTCAGCTTTATACCTTTCCTTTTCTTCAGCCGAAAGGTCTTTAAGGACTCTAGCACATACTGGACCTTGTTGAACTGCACCCTCAGTTTCTCCAGTAATAACATCTGAGACCGTTCCCATCTGAAATGGTCCTTCTTTAATGGACTTCATAATATTCTCTCCATTATCCTTTCCTAGACAGTACAGACGTATACGTTGTTGCCAAGATTCAAAGTCTGTTCTATCAAGCATTGGTGGGCGTGTATCAGAACCGGCACACTGGATGTCTTCTTGCATACTAGACATCTTGTATTATTATGATATGATATGTTTTGATCGATCAATGATTAGTGAGTGTACGTTAAAAGTGGTGAGGTTAACGTATTCGTATTTTGTTTTAGTGATATTAAATCCCGAGTTTGAAATATTTCAAATTTCGAAGACAGAAGCTCAACTCGCCGCCAGAGGCTACCAAACCGCTGCAAAGAAATAAGGCAACTCGCTGGTGGAATTTTAGGGCAACTCGCCGAACACAACTCGCTGCCAAGCAACCCGCCGCGAAGAATATATTTATCAAACCGCCGTTGAGTTTTCAAACCGCCAGAGTTTCTCAAGATATTTGCTATTAAAATATTCAACCCGCTGATAACCTGTTCAACTCGCTGGTAAGCAAACCGCTGGTAAGCAACTCGCTGCTTAGTATAAAGCAACTCGCTTCTTGAGCAACTCGCCACCTGTTCAAACCGCTGGTAAGCAAACCGCTGCTTAGTAACAACTCGCCTCTTGAGCAACTCGCCACCTGTTCAAACCGCTGGTAAGCAAACCGCTGCTTAGTAACAACTCGCCTCTTGAGCAACTCGCCACCTTTTGAATGATTTTGCTTGATTTCTTTTGCATAACACAGTACCACAAGGCAATAGCAACTAAAAACACCCAAACTTTATCAATACAAACATCAAAATTCGGAGAACTAAAAAAAACAAGCTAGGAGCCTTCAATGGTACACTTTTTGATCTAAAACAAGCAAGAAATCGCACATACACACGATCTAATCATCCCATAAGCTATGATACCATTTGTGGTATATCTTAAATCATAACACGGGGTTGATTCTTGGACTTGGCTAGTTTCTGGAGAGAGAAACACATGAGAGAGTTTTTCTAGTGACATAAAATGTGTTTTATAAGAAAAGAATAAATGACTTGCTTGCCTCTTCCAAAGTTGGAAGAGGCTTATATAGTTCTTACAATATACCAGGTATTAGTACCCGACTTAATACCGAAAATCATACTATTAACTATTAAGCTACGAGCTATAATAAACAGTAAAATACACGGGGTGATCGAGTCTTTTTCTAATATCTAACAAGATTCCTTTGAGTCTTTCTTGTAGCTGCATTCTCACCAAAGCTCTTTTCAACAGCTTCCAGCAACTTCTTTGCTTCCTTTATAGAGTTAAACTTTAACTGGTGTTCATTAGGAATGCCCATTATTAAAGTACTTCTAGCTTTCACCTCTAATCTTCTCTGAGCCTTTTCTTCAGCAGTTGTAATAGGCATCACTGTCACAACACTTTCCATAGTTGTTGTTTTTGGCAAGGTTGCACCATTCTCTATGACTTCCCACATTGCATAGTCTATCATATGGATATATTGGACAATTCTCATCCTCCATATCTCATACTCACTAGGTTTAAGCATGGGAACTTTAGATGCAGCCACCATGTGTATAGAATCTTGATCCATATCTTTTAAAAAATAAACTTATGTATAAAAACATGTTCTTCTCTTTCAAAGCTTCTTAACATGCTCTGATACTACTTGTTGATCCCACCTCAATAGATCGAATTCCTTAAGCTTGTTTAAGGATTAGTTATATTAGATAAATCTAACACAACTATAGTAGAAACTATGTTTGAATGTATTAAAGATTATACGGAATCTAATCTTTAATATTAAGAAGAATTATCAATGAAACTGTAATTCAATGAACATACAATTCAACAAATAAGCTCCAATATTATTAATGATAATAATATGAATACTCTCAAAGAATTAGGGTCACAAATACCTTGAAGCTATGAATTATACGTCTAGTTATATATGAAACTCTATGCCCTAGGACCTCCTTTTATTCACCAAGGAGTCCTAGTCGGCTTACAATACTTTCATAAGTATCTAAAATCTTTTCTATAAACAACTAATACATATCATATAAGCAGTACTAACTAGCAACATTAACTTGATATTCACTAGCAGTAGTAACTTCAAGCATATTTTCACTAGCAGCATTAACTTCAGTTGAAAAGTCTTAACTTTATACTAGCAGTAGTAAACACTTAGCATATTTTCTTTAAAGTTCATCAGCAACACTAATATTTACTAGCATTACTAACTGTGTACTAGTAGTAGTAAACACTTAGTATATTTCTTTGAAGTCCCTGAGCAGTACTAACTCCAGCTGAGCAGCATTAACACAAACATGAGCAATAGTAATTCAAACAATATAAAGAACACTTTTAATCCCAACACTTTTACTGTTGTTTCTTGTTGATGAATGTGCGCGTTAGGCCTTAGAAAACTATCTTTTGTTTGTATCGTTGTTGACACATCTAGAAAAATGTGAGTGCATAGAAAGGATACTATCGGGTAACAGTCTTCATACTACCTTGCCCCTTATATGGTTGATCCCTCTTAAGGTATTTTACATGCTTTTAATATACTCTTAGGGGCCTTGTAATAGTCTTCATACTATCTTACTTGTGCTTTGCCTTAACGGAATATTAAATAGATGATGGATTCGTGTCATTCGTTCATAACCTAAGAAATACTTACACATTACATCTCAAGTATGACAAGGCAACAGGATTAGGTGAAACAATCTGATAAGTAATGCATGCTTAAGTAAATACATTCAATTATCATAAAGTTATCACCCGTAGATTAGATTAAATATTACTTTAGTTATTAGTTTATCAAACCAACCTCTCAAACCCTAGATTTACATGCTTTCCTATAAATATAAAAATACAAAATTAATCTTCTCTCAACCCCTAGAATTCTATTAGACCATGATCAAGCCTTCCCAACCTATCCCCTAGAGAACGATAACAACCCCCGAGTCTTGCCTATACTACTACTACAATAGTTAGGTACTTTGCCTAGGGAGTTGTAAAACTTCTTATTGAAGTCCTACGATGACTGCATCAAGTTTTTGGCGCCGCTGCTAGGGAATAGTTAGGTTTTGATCATTGTTTAACTTAGTTCTACTCGCTTGAATCCTTTCAAGTAAGACTTTAATTCCACATATTAGCTTTCTCATAGTCTATCTTTTCTTTGTGTTAATTATTTTGTAATCCATTCTTGTCAACCACCATAGGAGACGAGAATCCTATCCGCACTCTTAGAGACTACTCCAAACCTAGCCACGAAGGCTACATGAATACCATTAAGCTCCCGGTAGGGAACAATGTGGTACCTCTTCGATCCGACACCATTCGGTTGGTGCAAAACGGATGCTCATTCCATGGACTTTGATCCGAGGATCTAAACCAACACCTCAAGGATTTTCTAAAACTTGTGGACTCACTTGACCTTGACGGTGAAAACAAGGAAAGAACGCGCATGCATTTATTTTAATTTTCCTTTCGTGATCAAGCTAGCAACTGGCTTGAACGTCTTCTAACAGGATCCATCACTACATAGAAGGATCTTACTACTCATTTCCTTGCTCAATTATTTCCACCAAGAAGGACTTTAAAACTCTGTAACGATATCCTGATGTTCCAACAACATCATGGAGAATCTCTATCTAAAGCATGTACTCGTTTCAAGGACTTACTCCATAAAGTCCCTCATCATGGCATCGACCTTTGGCTCCAAGTACAAATTTTTAAGACCATGTCAATCCCGTCATAAGACGAACCATTGACCAATCGGCTGGTGGTAAGCTTCGTGACCGAAACGCCAAAGAATCATGGGCATTATTAGAGGACCTCTCCCTCTATGACAAAGAAAGTTGGAACGACCTAAGGGATTTTGCTAAGCTTATTTATGGCATATGGAAGTCTTAATATTATTTTTTGGGTAAAGGGTTTCCTCGTAAATTATATTACACTAAAAACATTAAAATACAAAGGATGTATGAGAGGTTTTACATCTCAGCTCGTTACATAGGCAAAACAAGAACACATAATTTGTGTTCAAAACTAAAACAACATAATATTGACAATCTAATCTCTTAAAATAACTACCTCTATGTAAATGCGACATAACATATGAATCAAAATAATTTGACTAACAAAAAATGCCAAAAACCATATAAATCGATCAACCATTTTCGCTAGAAGTATTACCATACTCTACTTCCTCGATCACCTGTTCCATGTCTTCAAATTCAATATCATCCCTATCAAAGTAGTGAAGCTTTGTTTCAGGAGAAAAAACTACGTTTCTCTCAGGAGAGTCCGCTTTCTGTACCCGACCAAATACTAGTCATCCTAGGAAGAGTCTCCATCTTCTTCCTTGTATCATCAATCAAGTTATCCATAGGTTTTCCAATATCTTTCTTGAGAGTAGAAAACGTATTAGACACCAGAGTACTAGTCATCATCTTCTAGTATGCAGATTCAGAAACTGACAACTTAAGTAGACTATGATTACCTCTCGTCATCTGTTTGCTAGAAAAAGGACCACGAGGAGCCTTCCTTTAGACAATTTAGAAGTTTGAATATTACTAATATACTATATCATCTATTATCACTACAAGAAAAATGAGAATTGGCTACTAATTTTTAGCGAGGACGTGATTGTCCTCGCCGATGACAAGCTACACGACAAAAAATGTGCTTGTCAAACTTTAACCCTGACTAGAATATGGGGAAATTTTGATTAGGGGCATTGGCCAAGACATGTAACATTTTGCTGATAATTGATTTTGGGTTAAACTTTTATCGCTCAAGACTATGGATAGGACATGTCCTCGCCAAAAATTTAACCACAACGTTGACAAGGTTTAGGAACAAAATTATCAAAATGGTTAATATCCTTGTTTGGTCGTGTATTCTTCATGTCCTCGACAAAGATAAAGTTTAAAGTTGACTAAAGTTAAATTTTGACTTTTTTTCTTACGCGTAGTACAATTTGATTATCGATGAAATGTAATTAAACAAACTAGTTAAACAGTAGCAAATAAGAAAAACATAAAAATCACATTCCTAATCTATAAAGGTTTAAACATTGAAGCATACATATTACATTCTAAATTGATAAACGTTAAAAACATTAGAGCATACGAATTATATTCCAAATGTTAAATGAAAAGCTACTTCACCCGAAGTTTTCCCATGTCATTATTAAGCTCGTAAAGTATTGTAGTTTACTCAAATGTACGGTTCTCGGGATGCCTTTCCATCTTTAGTGTTCCCTCTAGTATCATGTGGAAACTAGTAGGGGAGTTGAATAGTTTATTGGTTAATTGGCGTTTTGAAATTTTACTTCTAAAATTGTTAGATTCGAGTATATGTTCAATCAATCAATAATATAAACCAATCAAGATAACTATCTAATTGTACTAACTACACAAACAATATAAAGAGATAAGGAAAGAACAATCAAACCAAGACACCAAGATTTATAGTGGTTCAGCTACAAAGCTCTTCTTTGCCCTACTCCACTCCCTGAGTATCCGACTCGAGATTTCACTATGTCAACAAGCTTCCATCATGAGAAGAAAACTGTTTACACGTCACTTATGTTTTTTCCCAACACTAAGCTAAATGTCAAGTCTTAATCTTAGCTAGAACCAATCTACCACTTCACTAGTACTACACAATCACACGATCTATACTATTAGATTTACACACTATCCGATTTACACAATCACACAAGATAATCAAGATAGACTTTTGAATCTTAGAAGAAGAGAGGAGAAATCACTAATCTATAACACTTCGTTTCTTGGCAAATACAAGTATTCTTATTTTGAACTTGATAACAGAAGGAGGAAGATAGAAGATGAGATTTGATCACTTGAAACAAGATTAAAATATGTTAGTGATCAAGATATTAAGTGAGAGAAATAAGGTTTTTAGAGAGAGAGATAACTGAAAAACTTGTGCTAAGAGGTCTGTTTTTTGCTGAGAATAGTGTACTATTTATAGCCAGATAATCCCAACGGTCAGCTAGTGGCGGTCCCGGCAGTCCTATATATATTTGGTGGCCGCCTAGCAACGTAGGGGGCCGTCCCTAGACTGACGCTCTGATTTTTATCCTTTTGCAGGGAAGGTTTATCCTGGTGAGTTGTATTTAGTTTTTAGGGGAAAATCTGAATTCAAATTTATGTTTTTAAATAAAACATTATTTTTATTTAACAAAACTATTTTGTGTAATTTTGTAAAAATATAGTTTTGTAGAAATGTTATGGATTAAGAAGAAAAAATTATTTTCTTGATCACTAATTAAGTTTAATGATTTGTTTATCCATACCTTAAGTGATTTATGTCGAAATGGAAGTTTACAATTAATAACATGCAAACGTTTATTTTTATTGTGAATGTTTTTAGATTTTGTCATCTTCAAAACGTAGAGGAGTCAAAAAATATAAATACCATTTTTAAACATTATTTGTATTAACATATCTTTATCTTTGCCTCTAGTGTCTTTTTCTTTTCAACCAAGAACTTGTAATTTGAGCACTCTGCCTTTCCATGACTCGGTGCGTATCCAGGATATCACGGAGAAAAACTTGGAGGTGTTGAAGATCGAGGAGAATAACTTAGACGGAGCCTAAGGTCATCATTCCACATAAAATATCCACATCCTCAATCTTTGACCCAACTTGAGGCCATCCTTCCACATAAAAGGTTCAGGAGAATAATTTAGACGGAGCCTGACAAGCAAATTATTTATATATTACATAAATAATTATTTTTTTATAGTTCACCTTTGAACAAGGACATGCATAATATTGTCTACCATAACTATTATAGGTGATTAGGTAAATAAATAACATGAAATTAATCCACAAACGTAACGGATCAATCACCTATAACCAGATTCTTATAGCCATATGATTAATCGAATGAAAACTAAATAATGGTATACCTTCGTAGCGTGATTTGGTAGGATCGAACGGAGACAATCACCAAAACAAGTTCTATACCCAAAATCAAATGACCAAGGAAGATCACCTCTATATAGAAACACACTACACTTCATCGTATATCCATAGATGCTAGTCTTAATAACTCGTAACCTTCTCTATGCTTAGAACTACACTGGACCCAAGACAGATTATCAAAGCTATAAAAAAAACCTGGATGGGAATTTTGTTTGATCCATGAATTGGTTAGAGGGAGAGAGGGGAAATATTTTGGTAAGTTGTTAATTCCTGTGATATCAAGATATCACCAAATATTAGAACTTATCCCCCCCTTTGACCACCTCCTAGGCTGGCTCCTTATAGGCCTCACGATAGGCTTGCCTATTTGTTGGTCTAGTCCAATTACTAAGTACTAGCTTAGTTAATTTGAAACCCGTTGTTGATCCCGAGTTACGTAGGTTATATATACCGTAAATACAATAGATACGATATATTAAATGGTACCTTTTTGTATATGTATGTGACCCCATATGCTCACATGTGTCTAGCCATATATTTATTTATTATGACACGAGCATACTCTAACAGCTCCCACTTGCGTACATTATAATAATCAAGTAATAATACAAGCAAAGGGTAACGTCTAGCAACACACCAATGCCCTTGGAAACATATGAGGATAGTTTCTTAAACATCTCGTTTAACTGGTTTAGATATTATTAATCCTTTTGTTACATATACTTTATTTAACATTAGACATGGATCATAAGTCATTCTAAAGTTTAACTATTATGTTTCTCGGTATAGGTATTGAACTAGGTTACTAAATTAATCAAGTATCATCTTAATTATAGTTGGGTGAGGCCACACATACATCTGTCTAATTCATCAAGGGGCCCAGTAGTATCTAACTCTAAAGTATGTGGAGGAACAAATCCTATTTTGACTACACGTGTTCATCATGTGCTTCACAATACTCCTGAAGATGGTTGTTATAACAGTCTTATTCAGGTCAGCGTTTAACCATATCAAATATTGACATTCAACACACACAAAACCTAATTGCATATCAAGTCTAAGGATTAGAGACATAACGACATATCAGATTTACTATTGACGTTGATCCATCCAGTTAATCCTTACAGGGTAGGCCAGTCCAATGTTTATCTAACAAACAACATATGAATCTGGTGACATCATCGATTAATATTCATGCTAGATGAAAATGACCAAAACACTCACATTTTTCTTAATTTGATGATACTCTCTTATCATCAACTGACAATGAACGATTTAGAACAAATAAATTATTCATGGATTAAACATGAAAATATTAGACATAGTTGATATAAAATGAAAATGATCACACCAAGTATATCAACTTATTATGAAATAAAAATTGTTTTGCATCCCAATTATTGAAATACTAAAAACAAACAGATTGATGAAACTACTAGCTCATCCAAGAATAATGTTTCTAGCATGCTCAACATGTTTGGTATAAGCCGTTGTCATTGTAAATAGATCAGCTAAGTTGTTATTTGTGTGAACTTTGCGAATACAAATATCACATTCTTGAATAACTTCCCAAATATAGTGATACTTTTGTCAAAATTGTTTGGCACCCTTTTGAACTCTAGGTTCATCAGATTTGGTAATGGCACTAGTGTTATCATAGTACATATCCATAGGTCGATCATTAATGGGAACAACTCAAGCCCATAAATGAATTTACGTATCCAAATTGCTTCTATTGCAGCTTCTAAAGCAGCTATGTATTCAACTTCTGTAGAATACATCGCAGTATTACTTTGCTTAGAACTCTTCCAATCAATTGCTCCTTCATTCATCACGAAGACATACCCTGTCTGAGACCGAAGATCATCCCGACCTGTCTCCCAACCAGCATTAGTGTAGCAAGTAACTCTTAGCTCAGTTGCAGAATCACCACCATAAACACGAAACATATATTTAGTATTTCGAAGATACTTTAGTATGTTCTTCACAGCAATCCAGTGACTTTTTCCTGGATTTTGTTGGTATCTACTCGTTAGGTTCTGAGAGAATGCTACATTAGGTCTAGTGCACCTCACCGCATACATGATAGAACCTATAGCTAAAGCATAAGGTACTCTGTTAGAAATAATAAAAAGTGTTAATTATTATTATGATTGTTCTTAGTTTAGTTTATAGTTTTATTAATAGTTTTGATGTAATAAAGTCTATCTTGGTAAAGTTGACCAAGGTTTGACTAAGTGTAGGGAAAATAGAATAGTTTAGTAATAAGTATTTATACTCATCTTGGAGGAGTATATATACATGTCTTGTCTTTGTAACACTCACTTCTCCCTCCTATTTCTATTTCCCCTTTTGAAATGAAAATTTAGAAAATGATGAAAATACTCTCTAGCTCCTCTCATTTATTCTACTAGCTTTCGTATGATATCTACTTAGCAAACATAGCATCTAACAAGTGGTATCTATCGTTGGGAGAGATCTAGTGTAGTTTTCGTGATCAAATCGAGCCTAATTGCAAGAATTTCGATCGATTGAGCTTTCGTAAGGATGAATAATAGCTTTCATATGGTTTAGTTTTATGATTTGATGTGTTTCTGATCTTAAAAACGTAATATATTAGCTTTCGTAACTATCAAATTGTAGGATTAATACCTCGTTTATGGAAATTACATGTTTTTGAATTCAAATTGATTGAAAAAATAGATTTGATAGCTTTCGTAAACAAGAAAATAGGTTTCGGTAACTATTTTTAGGCGGGAAAATCACTTTCGTGGGACAGTTTTAAGCTTTCATAAGGTAGAAATCTTTCATAAACTGTCATACGTAAGTCATTTCTTAGCTTTCGTAATGTTGAATTACTTTCATAACGATTAATCTAGCTTTAATAACATAGAAACGTGTTGATTTGATAGGATAACATTGAGTTTATCATTTTAAACTATTAAAGATCAAATACGTAAGTTTTCCTAAGTTTCGTAGCTACGAATTCCCGAAAGTAAGGGGTTTCTTGTTATTGTACAAAAGTAGAGTTTATTTTGGAATTACGAAAATAGGTTTCGTATACTAGAGCTTTCGATAACTGTTGGGTTTCATATACTGTGAGAGGTTTCATACCCTTTGTGTGTTTTGTACATCGGAGGTTTCGTATCAAAATCTTGGT
This sequence comes from Tanacetum coccineum, assembly GCA_026074375.1. Taxonomy (NCBI): domain Eukaryota; kingdom Viridiplantae; phylum Streptophyta; class Magnoliopsida; order Asterales; family Asteraceae; genus Tanacetum; species Tanacetum coccineum. Next base: position 20,382 of record BQNB010074920.1, on the reverse strand, counting down.
TTTAGTTTCGTAAATTCATGGTTTCGTATCACTATAGGGTTTCGTATCACAGTTTTGTTAACAGAAGGTTTCGTAAGCGGTTTCGTAAGAGGTTTCGTATCACTGTTTTGATAACAAAGGTTTTCATAGGAGGTTTCGTATCACATCTTTGAGGTTTCGTACACTATTTTAGTGGTTTCGTAACACATACAAGAGGTTTCCTAACAGAGTCAAGAGGTTTCGTTACATCATTTTTTGAGGTTTTGTTACACTATTTAGAGGTTTCGTATCTTCTTGTTTGGGTTTCGTAACAAAGTTCAAAGCGTGATTCAAGATAAGGTTGTTATTACTCGTTAACTTCATGATTACAATACTTCATCTCCAAAACGATCCAAATTTGCTTTGTAGTCATTTAATACAACATGTCTACTTCTAATACTTCAACTAACTCCAATCAACAAACTCTCGCTGACTCAGGAGCTAATGAAAGCCCTCCAATGCTTGAGAAGGGGAATTATATTCCATAGGAAAGTCGATTCAGAAGGTTTTTGGATAATAAGCTTGAAGACAGGGAGAGAATGTGGAATTCGATACAAAATAGCCCTTATCAAAGACCCATGGTTGTTGATCCAACAAATACTACAGTACCAATACTTGAACCGTTGTCTAAAACGACTGAGGGTAGCAAGAAGCAATACATTGCTGATGTTAGGGTCATGAATTATCTTCTTCAAGCAATATCTAATGATATATACAATTCAGTGGATGCATGTAAGAATGCTAAAGAAATGTAGGAACGAATCAAAAGGTTGATGCATGGATCTAAAATTACTACTCATGTGAGATACTCACGCCTTATGGATAAGTTTGATAAGTTTGTAGCAAAAGAAGGGGAATCTTTAGACTCTATGCTTGAAAGGTTGACAACAATTGTAAACATCATGGATCGTAATAATGTTTGTCCGATACCGGTGGCAATCAATACAAAGTTTCTCAATTGCTTGCAACCAGAATGGAGCAAATATGTTACCATGGTCCGTCATAATCAAACTGGACATGCAGTCTCTTATGATGTGTTGTATGATCAGTTAGTGTAATTCGAACCACTTGTTCTAGCATCAAGGGCAAAGAAAGTTGCCAAGAATCATGATCCTTTAGCTATTATTGCTCATTCAAATGCTTCTTCATCACATTCTCATGCAAACTCTTCTTATTCTACACAACCATACTATGTCACACATCCTCCATCAGTCGTTGATTATAATGATGAATATTAAGGGTAGTTACAACGCGATTCTCAAGAGAATAAGATTACAACTACTATGATGTTACTCGGTCGAGCAATCTCTCAAAAGTTCTCTACACCCACCAACAATCGTCTACGTTGATGCTAACATACAGACCAAGAATGCAGGTTATGGTGGAAATGCTAACAAGAATGCAAGGAAAAACATAACTTAAGGGATTAATGCAGGAAATGTAGGTGATGAAAGTAATCAGATTATTTAGCGTGTTTCACGAACTGAGTTTATTCTAGGCAAAGCAAATGTTCAGTGTTATAATTTTAATGAGAAAGGTCATTATGCTTGTGAATGTCAGAAACCAAAAGTTCATGATGCAAAGTATTTCAGAGAACAAATGTTGTTAGCTATGAAAGATGAAGCTGGAAGCAACTTCGGTAATGAAGAGAATGATTTTATGCTTGACACTTCCTATAGAGAAGATTTGGAAGAGTTAACTGCTGCAGTCATGTTAATGGCTCGACTTCAACCTGCTGGTGATAATGCTAAGATTGTACCATCCTATGATGCAAAGGCTGTAAGCCAGGTACATGCTTCGTCTAAGATTCATGAACAAGTGAGTCATAGGAAACGTCAAACTATTATTTAAACAACGGATGATGATCAAATAGATTCTAATATCATATTTGATGATCCGTTTGTGGAAAATAATGGTGGCATGTCTGAACATGATTCAACTGCTTGTGACGAATATCATGAAATATAAATGCTAGCATACAATGTTCAACGCGAAGCTAAAAACCAAAAATGTTTGAATAATGAGCTTAAAAAGCAAAAAGATTTGCTACAACGGGAACTTGAGACGTTTAAGGATCGGGTCAAAACATTTGAGTCAAAAACCATTCAATACTCAACATATAAAGAAACATGTGATGAATTGGAACGTGAATTAAGGAATGATAAGGACACGATTGACATACTTGTGAAAGAAAAAGAACAAATTCAAAATGATTTTCTCAAAGTTGAAAATGAAAAATTAATAATTCAACATGAAACTAAGTTAGAAAAGAAGGCTTTTAAAGAATGAGAAAATAGGTTTCTTGATGATATCCTTTATCTCGAAGAAAAACTAAGTTCTCATGATTAAATTGTTTATAAAATGGGTCAGTCAATACAAACGATTCACATGCTTGGGAAGAAACCAAATAAAGTTTATGACCCTTTTCTTAAAGCTGGGTTTGGTTATTCAAATCCTGAGCATCTCAAGAAGGCCATTGCAGCACAACCTAAAATGTATGATGGTGATTTAATTCATAGTAATAAGTTGGGAATTCATACAACTGATTTAGAGGAAACTTTAGAGGATTCAAAAGAAAGTTAAAACAAAATGTGGCATAGAATGGTTCAAATTGTTTATGAAAAGTTAAATGCGCTTTATGAAACATTTGTTCCTCAACAAGGATTTTCTGTTGAACAAACATATTTTTCAATTCCTTCTACTTCTAATAATGGTTCTACGTCTAAAGATGTTCCATCAAAATCACCAGGTCCAAAAATGCCAACAGAGAGTCGGTTGTTAACAATGATTGACACATTCTGAGATATAATTATTGTTTTCCAAACAAGGATTAATAAAACTTTTTTACAAGACACAGAACGAAGATGGTTGTCTGATAGTCAAAATGAATTAAAAGAATTTTATAAAACTGATTTTATTTCGATGTCAAGATCTTTATACAAGACTTTGAGTGAAATCAAAGAGGAACTCATTGAGGAAGTACAGGAAATGTTAAATATTTTTGTGTCAATGGAACAAAAAGTCAATGACAAATCTCCAACAGAAAATATTTTGGAAAAAGAAATTAATCAACTTTTAGAAGCATCCTTGACAAGTGAAATATGAAATTATGTGTTGCTTTTGGTAGAACAACAAAAATATGAGTTGTTAAAAGTTGAACTTGAGAAAAGTGCAAGTAATTCAAGAGATATCCAAGCCAATTTTCTCAAAAGAATCAAAATTCTTAAAAATGATTTTCAAATATCACAAGCTCAAAGTATTGATTTTGAACTCAAATTACAACACCAAAAAGAGAAAATAGATTATGATGTCTCTTGGAAAGCAAAGTTGTCTACATTGCATGATGAGAACGTGTTGCTAAAACATCAAGTTGAGTCCACTGTTAAAGAATGAGAAAATATTAAACTTAAATTTCAAAAGCTTTTTAACTCAATCAAAGCAACATGGGCTCTGCATCAAAATGAAATTAATGAAATGTTTGAAGATGTCACTCAAAAGACATATGCTTATGCTGATGTTCGTGCTCAAAATCAAGATCTTTTGATGATAATTTCTGAGCTTAAGAATAAGCTTAAAACGATTGTCAAAGGGAAGCATGTGAATACTAAGTTTGATAAATCTAAGACCTTAGGACAACTTCTTTGTGTAACACCGTTCAACACAAATCTAGCAATTAAGGCTAAGAATGTGTCAAACACTAAGGTTACTTCAGATAGGTCAAAACTAGTCACTTCACAGTCTACTCCCACAATTAAGCAAAAACAACAACATAATGCGAATGTAATTGCTAGAGGAATGTATAAGATCAATCAGGAAGACACAAAAACAAAGCAATCTAAGGCTAACACAAATGTTTCTAATTCCACAGGTGTAGGCAGTTCAAATAGTGTTAGAAGACCCAAGTCTAAGGATAATAAATCAAAGAACAATGTCTTGAAGAACACTAAGAGCTCATCTACATATGTTTTGAAGACAACAGATAGTGTTTGCTTAGATTCTAATAAATGTGAAACAAAACCTTTGAATGTTTGTCAAACCAATGCATGTATAACAAGTTCTAAGATTGTAAATGCTGTAAATGATGGTTTTAATATGTTATGTATTTCTTGTGGTCTTGATGTATTTTTGCACTCTCATAAAAAATGTGTTGCACGTAATGCTTTAACTAGGAAATCTAGTGTCAATAGAGCCTCATTTACTTCCCCCGTAGCAGCAAAATCTAAGAGTTTAGGAGCTACATCTGTAGTTTCAAAATCTAGATTCAGTGTTGCTAAAACCATAACAACAACAAATAAGGTCTCGAGTGTGTCGCCACTATATCAGAAATCTAGTCAAAGTAGGATACTTAGCAGTTATATGAACAATAAAATAGCAACAAGCAGAAAATGGCAAAAGTGGTTTGAATATCAACAAGGTTTTAGTTGGATACGCAAAAGCAAAACTGTGAAATCACAATCTAATGTGCATAAGTGTAGAACCAATGTTAAATCTAAGACTAACACACCGATTACCACTAACAAATGGGTAGCCAAACCATCCACTCTTCCATCTGCATTTGTTTCATGTAATGCGGGTGATACAACTTGTACTGTGGATTGTTGATAGCGGATGCTCAAAGCATATGACTAGCAATCTTCAACTGCTAAGAAATTTCATTGAGAAATTCATAGGAATAGTCCGCTTTGGGAATGATCATTTCACTGCAATATTAGGCTATGGAGATTATGTTCAAGGCAATCTTACTATTTTTCATGTCTATTATGTTGAATGCCTTGAGCACAATCTGTTTTTGGTTGGACAATTCTGTGACGGAGATTTAGAAGTTGCCTTTCAATCAAACACGTGTTATGTTTGGAATTTAGAATGAGATGATTTACTTACGGGTTATCGAGATTCAAATATCTATACTATCTCTATTTCTGAGATGGCAACTTCTTCTCCAGTATGCTTAATGTCCAGAGCCACATCAATAAAATCTTGGTTATGGCATCGCCAGTTGTCTCATTTGAATTTTGACACCATTAACCAACTCACTTCCCACGACCTAGTTGATGGGCTTCCAAAATTTAAGTACCGCAAAAACCATTTATGTTTAGCTTGTAAACAAGGTAAAAGCAGGAAAGCTTCACTTTCACCTAAGTTGGTTCTAAGCACTGAATCCAAACTCAAATTACTTCATATGGATTTGTGTGGGCCAATGAGAGTCGCAAGTATCAATGGCAAGAAATATATCCTCATGCTCGTTGATAACTATTCTCAGTACACATGGGTATATTTTCTTCGCACCAAGGATGAGGCTTCAGATATAATTATTGATTTTGTTAATCAATTTCAAAGGAATCTAAAGACTTCAATTTTGATGATTCGAACTGATAATGGAACCGAATTTAGAAACAAGAAATTAAGGTCATTTTATACAAAGTTAGGCATTGTTTATAAAAAAATTAATTGTTCTAACGCCTCAACAAAATGGTGTTGTTGAAAGACGTAATCGTACACTCGTCGAGGCTGCTCAAACAATGCTTATCTTTTCTAAAGCACCAAAATGTTTGTGGGCCGAAGCCATTGCTACTACTTGCTTTACTCAGAATCGCTCTATTGTACACACTCGGCATAATAAAACTCTGTATAAGTTGATTTGTGGTAGAAACCCCAATGTTTAATACTTTCATGTGTTTGGATCTCTTTGCTATCAAACAAATAATCATGATGATCTTGGGAAGATGAAACTGAAGGCTGACATCGGTATTTTTGTTGGTTATTCTGAGTCATCACGTGGATTTCATATCTATAATGGCCAAACAAAAAAGATAATGGAAACGATCCATGTCAAGTTTGATGAACTCATGGCTATGGCTTCTGAAAGCAATAATTTAGAACCCGGAATGAACTGCACGATTTTCAATGATTCATCAGAAGATTCACAATCTGTAACTTATACATCAGATTTGGATAATCTGTTTGGTCTTATGTATGAAGAATACTATCTGACGAGCTCAAACGAAGTATCTCATAATTCTGCTACTAATACTCTTGATAATGACCACACTTCTTCATCATCGTTAATCGTCGTTAACCAGGATGATTCTCCTCTAATAGTATCCTCATCAGAAGAACAAACTGCCACAGAATCAAACTCTCCAGTCTTAAATGAAGTTGTCGATGAATTTGTTCAAGAAGATATTGCAAATTTTGATGGAAATACGTTTCATAATCCACTACAAACTCCTAAATTCGATGTTGCTGAATCTTTTTCAACTTATCAGGATCTATCAAATATGCATTAATTTCACCAACAACATCGTTCAATTGATAGATGGACTAAGAATCATCCACTTGAACAAGTGATTGGTGATCCCTCAAAGCCGGTTTTGACAAGGAAAAGACTTCAAACTGATGCAAAAGTTTGTATGTATGCACTTACAGTCCGTACGATTGAACTAAATGAATCTTTGCAAGATGAGCTTAACAAGTTCAAACGCCTTGATGTTTGGGAACTTGTCGAATGTCCTATTGGCAGAAACATAATCAAAGTCAAATGAATTTGGAAAAATAAAACTGATGCTAAAAATACAATTATTCGGAATAAGTCTTGTTTAATTGCCAAAGGATATGGTCAAGAGGAGGGAGTAGATTTTGAGGAGTCGTTTACACCAGTTGCAAGACTTGAAGCTATCAGAATCTTTATGGCATATGCAGCTCACAAGAACTTTCCAATTTTCTAGATGGATGTTAAAACAACATTCCTGAATGGTCTATTGAAAGAGAAGATTTTTGTTCAAACGCTCGATGGTTTTGTAGATCCAGACTTTCCAAATAACGTTTATCGTCTTAAGAAAGCTGTATATGGTCTCAAACAAGCCTCAAGAACATGGTATGACAAGCTTTCTTTGTTTCTAATCGAACACCATTTCACAAAAATTATTGTCGATCTGACACTATTTACAAGAAGACACGGGGATGACATTTTGTTAGTTCAAATCTATGTTGATGACATAATTTTTGGGTCAACTAAACCAGCTTTTGCAAAAAAAAGATTTTTGAAAACACAGAAAGATAAATATTGAAATGTCTCAATGACTGGCAAATGAAGTTTCTTTCTTGACTTTAGGCTCATGCAATATATCCCAGGGTATTTTTAAAGTCAATGAAATATACCAGGATAATCTATTAAAACAGAATGGAAAAATGTGATACAGTTAGCACACCATGGTTACTTCTAAACTAGTTGCAGATTTTACAGGGTAACCGCAATAGATCAACCAAAGTATCATAGTATGATAGGGGGAATGAGAATCTGTAACTGCTATAGATGTACCAGATATTCCTATGCGTCATATTGTAGATGCGCTTATCAGGCACGCCCAACTAAAAAAGCACCTCAAGAGGTCAAAAGGATCCTTTCGCTACCTTAGATAACCACTTAATATGGGTCTATGGTAATCCCGAAGGATTCTGGTTGTTGAGAAAATAGCATATGCAATGCAAGACCATGCATGGTGTACTGATGATGGCAAAAAGTACATATTTCTTGAGGGCATTCAATTTCTGGGAGACAAGTTAGTCAGCTGGTTGTCCAAAAAGCAAGATTGTACAGCTATGTCATCTGCGGAAGCTAAGTATGTATCCTTGTCTGCTTGTTGTGCTCAAGTCATCTAGATGCGAACACAATTGTTGAACTATGGATTTCATTATCACAAGATTCCGATCTACTATGACTCAAAAAGTGCAATTGCCATATCTTGCAATCCCGTACAACAATCAAGAACAAAACACATTAATATCCATTATCATTTCATCAAAGAGCATGTTGAGAAAGGTATAATTGAATTATACTTTGTCGGGACGAAATACCAGATTGCTGATCTATTTACAAGATTGGTATGCGATGTATGACTCCAACATAGTTGGAACGTCTGGCAAAGTTGTCTTCTTGAATGAAAGATCATACCTCAAAAATATTTGTAAATACATTTCAAAAACAAAACAAAAAATTGAAAAATATAAAAACTCAAAAAGATTTTCATAAAAAAATATATAATTTAACTTAAGGATTCAAACACATATTTTCTACGTTCAAATCAGGCTTATGATACTGAATTTTTCAAAAAATGGTCCTTCAAATGCATAATAAATGTATCAAAGACATGAGGTGGGAAGAAAATCATAAAAAAGATCTTTCAACATGCTCAAAATATGTTGTTTTTGGAAATCCATTCCATTCAGAAACAAAAAATTTCTTTTTGCGTGAAAATTTTCAAGTGTGCAAAATTGTAAAAATTAACAATATCTAAAGGAGTTTCTTAATTAGATTATTTATTCGAGGAGGGAGTTATGAAATTCTTGAGAACATTTTCAAAATCTTCTTCATAACACAAAGTTCAAAACTGCAAAATTCACTATCGTTCAATAAGTTTCTTTACTTAGATTTCATGTTGAGGAAGGGGGATTATAAAATTTTTTGGGATACATCATCATCAAAAATGCAAATTGGGAGGCTTAAAAGCAAATTAAACATCATTTCCGAACAAACATTGTAAAAGGATATTTCAAAAGAGGATTACCTGTTGTTCGAGGGGGAGTTATGAAATTTTTCAGTAGAAACAGGAACTTAATTGGAGAAATTAAATCAAAAGGATTATTTTTTTGTAAAAGTGGTCTAACTTCAAGGGGGAGTTATGAAAAATTTTGAATAAAAAAGGGATACGAAAGTAATTATTGAAAATAAAAGGTGAAAAATGAAAAATATAACTTTGTATGATTGATTGAGGTATACGAAAGCAACTCAAGGGACTAAAAATGACAAAGTTGGAAAGTAGCTTTCGTAGGGATTAAAAGGTTTACGAAAGAAACTCAAGGGACTGAAAATGACAAAGTTGGAAAGTAGCTTTCGTAGGGATTAAAAGGTTTACGAAAGAAACTCAAGGGACTAAAACTGTCAACATGCAAAAGTGTCTTTCATAGGGTTTTAATAGCTTACGTAAGAAACTTAAGGGACTAAATTTGTCAAAATGTGAAAGTTATTTTCGGAGATATAAAAGGAACAGTTACATATGAAAACTTTATCACTTTTGTAAAAATCAAAAAGTTGGGTTTCATAATCTCTCTAAGTCATTTGAGCTTTCGTATCTAAGAACTTTCGATCCAAATCGATTTGTTAAACTCTTGTGCTAGAAAACATAAGAATCGAGTTCTTTTTGTAATCTTTTTGCTATTAATTATTTTATTTAATTGATTACATAGGTTTCGGTCAGATCTAGGGTTTCGAAAAATTGAAAGTTGTTTAGAAAACAAAATTGATTGAGGCAAAATGCTAATATGTGATTGATAACATGATTGGAATTGCTTGATCACTGAAAATATCATTTTATAGATTGTAATCATTGGTTTCGTAACTAAGATAGGTTTTGTAACTTTGAAAGTTTGATAAATAAGCTTAAATGATGAAACATAATAAATAAGCTGTTGAAATAAGCAGGATTATTAAGCTTATCACATTTTTTTAAATCAAAGTTGAAGAAAGTAAATGTTCACAAGTTTCGGTTTCATGAACAATATTGGGCCAATGGGTTTCGTAAGTGATGTTTTGGGCTTAATTATGGGTTTCGTAAGGGTTAATGAATTGAAATTTTGGGTTTCGTATAAACAAAAAATTGGAATAAATTTGTTTTATCCGAATCTTAAAAAGGGTTTTCAATGTTAAAAAAGGCATCTTACAAAATCAAATGAAAATTTTTGTTTCCAAATCATATTTTATATTGATAAATGGACCAAATGGTGAAGACTGTGTCCGGTTAAGACCGTTTCCTGAAATTAATAGGATGAGGAGTGAGCAATCTACTGACCATCCAGATATCGTATATAAGATCGTGTTTTGTTTAAAAAATATTTTCAGTCAAAAGTGATTAATGATTTCAAGTTATAAAAAGGAACATATGATGGAAATGCAAAAAAATGAGCTCTAACTGTCTATGATCATAACGTTTCTCATGTATCATCAAATGAAAAAGTTTAAGTTTTTGAAAAAGATTGTTTCAAAATCATTCAAAAATGATTTATGACTATCTTTTGAACATAATTGGATAAATGGTCTAAGTCATGTCCGGTTTTGACCGTTTTCTGCATTGAACAGAATGAGGAGTGAGTGGCTTAGTGACCATCCCATTTATGTCTCAATAGATTAGTTATGTAATCAATATTTTCTTGGAATCTTTGGAAAAAAAACTTTCTTTGGAAAAGTTATCTCAAATTCTAAATCAAAAAGTTGCATTTTTGTGTCAGCAAGTGGTACTCTTTCACAAAAGGTTTTAAACAATACAAAGCTATACTCTTGGATTTCTTTAAAAGTCAAAAGTTGTTAAACAAATTAGAGTATATCTTTATTATTCTTGAAAGAGTATCATTTCAACAAAAAACTTTTTGGTGAGGAAAAAAACAAAAAGAGAGATAAAATCTATATGTGAAAAAGCAAATCAAAGTTTGCTCAAAAAATAAATGCCAGAGCATACAAAATGAGTTTAAAAGAATAAAACATATGTCATGTGCCCGAAAAAGCAAGAATTCGCACATGAGAAAGAAAATGATCAAAATATGCTCAAAAAGAAATGCCAGAGAATAAAAAACAGACAGAGTGGAAAGAGACAAAACATGTCAAATATGTGCAAATTTCAAACTATATCTCATCTCACTAATCATTTCATGTCATCATACAGTATTCCACATGGATCAACACGTGATTCCAGCAGCTCAACTTGTTCCATAATACAAACCAATCAAGAGATGCAACAATTATGCGGTGTTACATAGTATTCCTTGCTCTCTTGAATGCACGATTGTTGGGCTGATACTACTTGATCATTGTCTCAGTCACGCACTAACTGCAACTGCTGACGTCCCTGCTGTGTACCTACAACAATTCTGGCGAACGGTGAACAAGGTACGAGATACTAAGGACACGATCAAGTTCATGCTAGACACTCAAAAATTCACATACACTGTGGATACGTTCCGTGATACTCTTCAATTACCAGTGGAAAATCCTAAGAATCCATTTGTTGCACCAGCCAACATCCACACTATTGAAGCATTCATGAACAGAGTTGGTTATCAAGGTGTTGTTGACAAAGTAAGTGCTTTTTACATGAAGAATCCGGCTCAACCATGGCAGTCTATGTTTAAAGTATTCAACCGCTTCTTAACAACAAGAACTTCTGGCCATGATCAAACCAAGATCAACATTCTTCAGTTGTTTCATGTTGTACGTAACCAAACACATGTTAATTATGTTGCTCTTCTTTGGTGGGACTTTATGAATAATTTGTTTCAGAAAAAGGAGTCTATTCAGTATCCTCATTTTATCAAGTTAATTATTGCTGATCTGATGAAGAAATTCCCTAATATTCTCAAAAGGCTTGAAGAGGACTATCATTTTATCAAGGATGATGTTCCATTGGTTAGTGTGTATACAACGGGGAATGTCTCAGTTCGAGGGATGCTGGTTTTGGATGTTTTCTTAACTACAGAGATTAGAGAAATGAATGATTTCATAGAGTATAAGACGGTGTTCATAAAGGTAGACGTTCCAATGAATCAATCACAACTGGTTGTTTCTACCTAAGGAACGCATAGGATTACACCTAGCACCCATAGGTTACCTACCATTTTTGCTAGTCCTTCGGTGTCGAAGAAGAGGAAGAAAATTGCAGGAGAATCTAGTTCACCATAGTAGTCACTCAAAATAACAATTAAGCAAAACCAAACAATTAAGAAAGATGATAATGACTCTGAGGATATGATAGAGCCCGGGAGTCATAAGGATAATCCAAAACTTGTTGATGATGATGATGATAAAGAAAGAGAGAAGCAAGATGGTGAGATGGGTAGTTTGGAGATTAGGAATGAGGAGACGCAGACAACAATTCCCACACCACTTAGTTCCCCTAGGAAAATCTTATCTTTGGATAAGAAAACTTTTCAGGAATTGATGGATATTGTTTCAAATCCAACTATTTAAAATCCAAACAACCACAAGTTAAGAAAAGAATTTCCAGTAAATACTCTTATCTTCCTGGAGCGCTTCACATGATGTACATGCAGTCAAGGTTCTATGATTTAAGTCATGGAAAGGATAATGTGTCACTATTATAAAAGTTCTGGGAAACTAATATACTAGATTGATGGAATTTTACATGAAGTTATGTTCCACAAATTGCTGAGGAATGTTACCAATGATTTATTGAAGCTCGCTTAACCTTAAACCATGCCATAGTTAACTCCATTATTGTGGATAATGATGCCTTTAGTTTCAAAATGTACTGTTTGTTTCTCAAGATTCAAAACAACACGCACCAAAGATCATAACTCAAAACTTTTTGAGAATCATGTACAATCCAATGTTATTCATGTTCATCCAACCACAACCACATCAACTAAAACAGAATCATCTGCTGATCTTCAGTATCAATTGTACTTGAAGATGAAGAGAAATCTTCAGGATCGAGATGATAATATTACCTTGTGGGAGGCATTGAGGCATAAGTTTGAAAAGTCTTCTACATCTAACACTTCTTGTAGGGAAGATGACTTTCACTCTCATCATGACGAACATCACGATGATGATGCTCCTCCTGAGGGGGAGAAAAGAGTAAAAAGAAGCAAAAATTCAAAAAGATCAAAAATGTATCCAAACAACAAAGTCAACATAAAGAATGGGATGCACGGGGAAGAAGAAAATGTTGTTTATGAAGATGAAGTAATTCCTGGAGATGTAACACCTGATTTGATTGCAGAGTCTCAGAATGTTGACAAACGTGTTCCAATCATCTTTGATCATGCAAGAATGGAGGCTACTTTGAGAGATTCTTTAAGTAATTTGTCAAGAAATGCTACCATTTGGAACAATCAACAAGTTTTTTGGAAAATCAGATAGTTTAGGAAAACAGACAACAAGATATTCCACGTATAATACCAAAGACTCTCATTTTCTAAGGACCATAAAGGAATCCAAATGAACCTCCAAGACCTTTGTATAATAAAGATTTATTCTTCTTGAAGTATGGAAATACCAAGGAAAAGAAGTATATTTTGTCACTCCACAAGATTCATGAAGAAGAATTTCCAGAGCCTGATCTAGAAGAAAAGTTAAATCGATGGGTTCGAAAAGAGTTCAAGACTTTTAATGAAGACGCATGGTTATCAATTCAACATTGGAACGATTCATGGCATAAAAGAGTATACAAGCAAAATCAAACGAAAGTCAGGAAAAATCCAAAAGACTATTACTCGAATCATAGGATTACAGAAGTTGTCAGAATTATCACTGATCAACCACATGGATTGGATTTTATGGAACAAAATTTTGTGATGAGAGCCAACAATAAGCCACACAACTTTTTTAAAGCTGACTTTAAGTACTTGAACAAAAACGATATTGAAGACTTGTATTATCTTTGTCGAAGCAAGGAGATTGATAATCGGAAAGTCAAGTTAATGAACTCATTGATAACGTTTATTAGAAGTTGTGTGATCTGGGAGAGGGTTCATTATTTCTAGCTGGGAATAGAAAGTTATCAAATGAAGGTAAACTTAACAGCTCAAACATTAACATTTCCTGGTATTAAAGAACATGCACCATATACAATAGTAGATGAGCCACGAATGGGCTTGATTTACTTAAACAGTAAAGATGAGAAAAGAGTCATGTACTTAGAAGAGATTGTCAAATTCTGTGATGCTACACTGGAAAAGGTTTTGAATGAGGTAAAGCTTAGAATGTTTGAAAGTAAGTTTTTGAAGAAACTACCTATGCTGGGTGAATTAGATCAAGACATAATGAAGGCATACGAAAGAGAAATTTCCAAGCGTCTAAGTCACCGATAACAAATGAGGAGATGGAAATCTTTTGTGAATGAAAGACCAATTCTACTGACGATGAAGCATCTGTAATAATCAACCCTTAGGGGGAGATTGTTAGAAATGATAAAAAGTGTTAATTATTATTATGAATTGGTCTTAGCTTAGTTTATAGTTTTATTAATAGTTTTGATGTAATAAAGTATATCTTGGTAAAGTTGACCAAGGTTTGACTAAATATAGGGAAAATAGAATAGTTTAGGAATAAGTATATATACTCATCTTGGAGGAGTATATATACATGTCTTGTCTTTGTAACACTTATTTCTCACTCCCATTTCTATTTTCTACTTTTGAAATGAAAATTTAGAAAATGATGAAAATACTCTCTAGCTCATCTCCTTTATTCTACTAGCTTTTGTATGATATCTACTTAGCAAACATAGCATCTAACATACTCCTTTCATTCACTTCACCTTAATAGGTGTGGAGGGTCCTTGAGTCTTACTTAAGTCTATATTAGGTTGCAATAGAAGACTTCTACATTTGGAAGCATCCATCTTAAACCGTTTTAAAATCTTGTCAATGTATGCATTTTGACTTAAATCGATTAACCGCCTTGTTCTATCTTGGTAGATCTTGATTTCTAAAATTTATGCCACTTCACCTAAGTCTTTCCAAGCCAGGATTTTACATCTTGTAGCAATTAAATGTTGTTTCCCATGACTAATATGTCATCGACATATAAGATTAGGAAAATGAAGATACTTCCACTAGCTCTCAATTATACACATGGCTCATTAAGATTTTAAGTGAAACTATACTTTTTGATCTCCTCATCAAATCTCTTGTTCCAGCTCCTAGATGCTTGATTTAAGTAATAAATGGATCTTTGAAGCTTGCATACTTATCTGGGATGCTTAGGATTCACAAACCCCTTAGGTGGCACCATATAAATGTCTTTGTTTAGGTAACCATTCAAGAAGGCGGTCTTGAAATCCATTTTTAAATATTATAGTCATAAAACGCTGCTATGGATATAAGAATCCTAATAGATTTTGTTGCGAATTATATTTGAGTTGATAAGACAAACCACGAATGAAACAAGATGGAAACAAAAGGACCAAAGTCATCATTGAGGGATTATACAAGATGTAGAAGAAAATAAAGATTTGATCAAAAAGATATAAAGATGAAGAGATAAAGATGAATATTTAATTGATTTACTCATTAATATATTTTAATAGTTTCCATGTAAAGCCTTGACTCCTTATACTATAAAAGGAGGTCCAGGCATATTGTTTTATTCATTCAGAAAAGTGTGTGTTCATCATATAAGAGTCGACTAGATACAAAATTGTGTGTGTACACGTTTGTATAATTAGTGTAGACGTCTAGAGTTTAGCCTGAAGGATATTTGATCCCTGTTACTACTTAGAGTAACCGATCTATTATGATTAAATAGTATTTGTGGCTGTGTTGATTAATAAAGAAAAACCTTGAAGTAACTTTGATTTGTGTTTATTATTTCCACTGTGCAATTTATATCATTGTTACTATATTATCCTAGATGAGATCTAAACAACCTCGAGCTTAAACGATCAAAGAACCTATCACGTGTTGTAAGTTTATTTGATGATTTGCAACTTGTAGATCCTTGGTAGCTTAAAGGGAAGTTTTCATTCGTATATTAACTTCAGGGGAAGTTCGTGCTTATTTGGTTTTGTCATTATCAACTAGGGGAAGATTGTTGGGAATTATATTTGAGTTGATAAGACAAAACACGAATGAAACAAGATGGAAACAAAAGGACCAAAGTCGTCATTGTGGGATTATACAAGATGTAGAAGAAAATAAAGATTTGGTCAAAAAGAGATAAAGATGAAGAGATAAAGATGAATATTTAATTGATTTACTCATTAATATCTTTTAATAGTTTCCATGTAAAGCCTTGACTCCTTATGCTATAAAAGGAGGTCCAGGCATATTGTTTTAAGCATTCAGAAAAGTGTGTGTTCATCATATGAGAGTCGACTAGATACAAAAGTGTGTGTGTACACGTTTGTATAATTAGTGTAGACGTCTAGAGTTTAGCCTCAAGGATCTTTGATCCCTGTTACTACTTAGAGTAACCGATCTATTCTGATCAAATAGTATTTGGGGCTGTGTTGATTAATAAAGAAAAACCTTGAAGTAACTTTGATTTGTGTTTATTATTTCCGCTGTGCAATTTATATCATTGTTACTATATTATCCTAGATGAGGTCTAAACAACCTCGAGCTTAAACGATCAAAGAACCTATCACGTGTTTTAGGTTTCCACAATTGGTATCAGAGCCTCGTGGCTCTTGATCTAGGATCTACAAGGTTTTTGAAGAAACCCTAAAAACCCTAATTTTCAAGAAATCGTGTGGTGAAAGTTTTATGGGGTTTTGAAGATTCAGTGCTATAATGATGCTTATAATCGTCCTCTCTACCTGTTTGGGTATGCAATACGATTGGTAAGCTTTGTTACTATTTATTTGGGTTTCTTTTTGATCCGTTGTTATAGAGAAAAGGTATGGAGGGAACAAGGAGTCCAAGAAGGTTCAGAGGACACTTCTCAAACAACAATATGAGAACTTTGCTGCATTAAGTTCTAAATTAATGGATCAAACCTTTGATAGGTTACAAAAACTTATCAGTCAGTTGGAGATCCAAGGAGAAGTGATTAACCAGGAAGATATGAACCTAAAGCTCTTGAGAAGTCTTCCATCTAAATGGAGACTATGCAGTAATTTGAGGAACCAAGGTGGAAATTGAAACCATCAGCTTGGATGACTTGTATAATAACTTGAAAAATATTATGAACCATGAAATTACAGGTTAATCATGCACAGTAAATACACAGAATGTGGCCTTTGTCTCTAACAGCACTAATAACACCAACAACACTAACAAAGAAGATGATACTACTTATGGAGTTAGTACTACTCATACTTAATGTAATGGTGTTAACTATACATCTCCAGATAATCTTTGTGATGCTGTGATCTGTGCCTTCCTTGCAAGTCAATCCAACTCTCCTCAACTTTCTCAAGAAGATCTGGAACAACTTCATCCTGATTATCTGGAAGAAATGGATCTTTAATGGGAGATGGCCATGCTGACAATCAGAGCAAGAAGATTTATCAAGAGAACAGGGAAGAAGCTGGACATAAATGGTCAAAGAGTTGGTTTTGACAAGTCAAAAGTAGAATGCTTCAACTGTCATAAACATTGACACTTTGCAAGAGAATGTAGGTTTCCAAAAAATTAGGAGTACAAAGGAAGGAGAGATAATACAGCACTATTGCGTAGATGGATCCTACTCAGATATGCTTGATAGCTCAAGATGGAATTGGAGGATATGATTGGAGCTACCAAGCTGAAGAAGAGCAACTTACAAACTATGCATTGATGGCATTTACATCTTCAAGAAGCTCTTCTAGTTCAGATTCCGAGGTAGATTCTTGTTTTATACATGGTGTAAAAGCTTATGCTACTCTTAAAGAACAATATGATAATTTGTCTTCTGATTACAAAAAGTCTTAATTTAACTCAGTATCTTATAAAGTAGGTTTAGAATCAGTAGAAGCTAGACTAGCTCACTATAAGAAAAATGAGACTGTGTTTGAAGAGAGCATAAATGTTTTAAAACTTGAAGTTAGACTAAGAGATAATGCCTTAAATGAATACAAAATGAATTTGGAAAAAGAAGAAAAAGAAAGAGATCAGTTAAAATAAACATTAGAGAAGTTTCAAAACTTATCCAAGTCATTAAATAATATTCTGGAAAGTCAAGTAATTGACAAGTTTAAAACAGGACTAGGATATGATGCAGCTACTACAGCTTCTCCTGCAGTAGAAAGTTTTGTGAATTTAACTGATAAGTCTGGATCAGATAAGGGATATCATTCAGTTCCCCCACCTCTAACAAGAAATTTCATACCTCGCAAACCTGATCTAACATTTGTGGATGAAATTATTGAAAGTGAAAATTTGGATGTTACTACTGTTGTTACACTTAGTAATGCTAAGACAGTTGAAAATAAGGGTGTTTCTAACACAGTTGAATCTAATGCTGTTAGGATGAACAACACTAGTGCTCTAATCATTGAGGATTGGAACTCTAATGATGAAAGTGAGATAGATTAAATTGTTAGACCTAATACTGAAAAGATAGAATATGCTAAGACTGTTAAGGAAACAAATGCTCCTAAACAAAACAAACAATATCTTAGAGGGAACCCAAGAAATTGGAACAATCTTATGTCCCAAAGACTAGGAAGTGATTTTAAAATGACTAATAAAGCTTGTTATGTTTGTGGTAGTTTTGAGCATCTACATTATGTGTGTGATAAAAAGGTTGAAAGGCCAGTGTGGAACAACTCAAGAAGGGTGAATCATAAAAACTTTACTAATAAAATGACTCACCCACACTCCAAAAGAAGCTTTGTTCACAAGCTGTTTTTAACTGGTCAGGGGAAACTTAGTACAGCTGATGTGTGCAGTTAATACTGTCAGACCAGTTAATACTGCTAACACAAAAGCAGTTAATTTACTGTCAGACAGTTAATACTGCTAACACAAAAGCAGTTAATACTGTCAGACCAGTTAATACTGCTAACACAAAAGCAGTTACATATGTCAGACCAGTGTAATACTGCTAACAAAAGCAGTTAATACTGTCAAAATCAGTAATACTGCTGCCTCAAAACCAATGTAAACTCCATCCTAGATACTAAAACAAAGCTTTCAAAAGTGGATATTCCACAAGTTCAAGCCTTTTAAAAGACATTTTGCAAACAAGAACAATATTATCAACTCAAATGTTAATACTACTAGGGCAAAACATACTACTACTAGGGATAGAGGAATCATCCTAGACCAATATCAAATGCTTACAAAAAGGGATATTCATAAGTCACAAGGCCATTTAACAAGTATTCAACAAACAAGAACAGTATTTTCAATAAAAAGGTTAATATTGTCAGGGTAAAAGATACTACTGCTGGGATAAAGCAGTAGTAAGTGAAAATAAGGGAAAATGGGTTAATGTTGTTAAGGCCTCAGCATGCTGGGTTTAGAAAGCCAAAAATAGTAGTGCATCAAATACTTTTAAGAAATATTCTTACATTGATGCACGAGGCAGATCCAAGTCTATAATGGCTTGGATCCCCAAAAGAGTCTAATTCTCTTATTTTACGTGCATGGCAACCCACATCAGAAGGAGTACAAGGAAAAAGGAGTTATTGATAGTGGTTGCTCTAGGCACATGACTTGAAACAAATGCTATCATACTGAATATGAAGTTTATGATGGTGGTTTTGTTTCCTTTGGAGATGGTAAAGGTAGAATTTCTGGAAAAGGTAAAATTAAAACAGGCACATTGGATTTTAATGATGTGTATTTCTGTAAGGAGCTTAAGTATAACCTATTCAGTGTGTCATAAATCTGTGACAAAAAGAACGATGTTCTTTTTACTGACACTGAATGACTTGTCTTATCTTCTGACTTTAAGCTATTTGATGAAAGTCAAGTCTTACTGAGAGTTCCAAGAAAGGATAACATTTACAATGTTTACCTAAAGAGTGTTGTTCCCACTGGAGGTTTAACTTGTCTCTTTGTTAAGGCCACAATTGATTAATCAAATACATGGCATAGGAGCCTTGGGCACATTAATTTTAAAACAATGAATAAACTTGTGAAGGGAAACCTTGTAAAATGATTACCTTCAAAGATTTTTGCAAATGATCATTCTTGTGTTGCTTGTCATAAAGGAAAGCAACACAAAGCCTCCTATAAGACCAAGCTTGTGAATTCAATCAGCAAACCCTTACATATGCTTCATATGGACTTATTTGGTCCTACAAATGTTAAGAGTTTAATGAAAAAGTCTTATTGCCTAGTTGTCACTGATGACTTTAGTAGATTTTCATGGGTATTCTTTTTAGCCACTAAGGATGAGACTAGTGGGATCTTAAAGACCTTCATAACAGAAATAGAAAATTAACTAGAGCATACACTAAAAGTTATCAGGTATGACAATGGAATTGAGTTCAAGAGTAGTATAATGAATCAGTTTTGTGAAATGAAGGGGATTAAGAGGGAATTCAGTATTGCTAAGACTCCTCAGCAGAATGGTGTAGCTAAGAGGAAGAATAGAACACTGATAGAGGCTGCAAGAACTATGTTAGTAGACTCTAAGTTGCCAGTCACCTTTTGGGCTAAAGCAGTTAATACTGCTTGCTATGTGCTAAATAGGGGTCTTAGTCATTAAGCCTCATAACAAGACACCTTATGAACTTATTCGTGGAAGACCTCCACTGATAGACTTCATGAAACCTTTTTGGTGTCATGTTACCATCTTAAATACTAGGGATCATCTAGGTGTTGATCCCATGCCTTGATTGATTCTTTACGTAGTAAAGTGTTTGTTACCTTGGATAAATCCAGAATAACAATGGTTGAGACTTTGTATGTATACCAAAG
>BQNB010074919.1:0-28700 GCA_026074375.1 Tanacetum coccineum | reverse complement strand
GAAATGCAAGTACATAAAAGAACTTAAACTGAAAACTTTAAAACTATATTAAAACTACACTTAAAACTACTTAAAAACTACACACCAGCCATAATGGCTTTACACTTGCTTTTATAGAAAAAACGAGCTAGGGTCTTCTTTCTCATGTCTTCTTCACTTGTGTTTCTTTGTAGACACAACAAAAGGGGGTGTGCTTGTTGTGAGAGTGCAATCCAAGATAAATCCTGGCCCTTTAAATTCCTTGGAACTTGTTCGGATCATCTAAACCATCGAAATAAGTCTTGGGGAGTTGTGGGATTGCCAACTTGGCAATCTTACAGCTGGTAAAGATAGTGGAGGGGGAGGGAAAGGTTTGTCCATAGGGGAATTGGGTTTGCAGGATAAAACGGGGGTAGTTAACCCGTGACTTGGTTTAGGGGGAAAAAGGGGCGGGAAAACTAGTTATGAAAAGGAAAGGGGTGACAGGCAAAGGTTTGGGTTTTTGACAGCTTTAGTTCCTCATGGATATATACCTTGTTGCATCCATGGTCCTTGTGTTGTTATAGGTTTGGGGGACTTGGCAGTTTAAGTCCCCAAGGGTTATAAGACCCTTTGCACCACTAGTCCTTGGGTGTACAAGAATGGGACTTTGGCAGAATGGCCCCTCGTGGTATAACTTTCCCTTATTGACAGAATTTACCCTTCTCTTCTTTTTCTTGTGTAAATATAACTTAGGGAATTGGCAATTTCAGTCCCTATAGTTATATTTTTTTTTCTTCTTTGACTTTCTTTTGACTTGGATTTGTCGGGGTTGACTTGGGCTGACTTTGACTTTGACCAGTTGACTTTTCTGTTGACTTTTTGACTTGATTGACTTTTCGGCTTCGATTTGGCTTTGTCTTTCATAGTCTTTTCCATTCCGAGTCCGGTTTTGTCGTTTTGGCTTTGTTTTTCGTCCTTTTCTTAGTTATCCGTTCCTGCACAATACAATTAGCAAACCAAGCATATATTTGGCATTTTAAGTCCGTTTTTGGTTATTTTAGCTCGTTTTTAAAGGTAAAAGGTATGTGTAATTAAGCACATACCAAGACTCTAAAGCTCCCAAATACTCTTCTTCAACTAAAGAGATTCCCTAAGGCAAAAAGCTTAGAGTTAGAAGTGGACTCAAAAGAAAACAATCTTCAAAACACACATCTGAGTCTACCATTGAGGCATCCAAATCCTAATCTGGCTATCCAAAGAATGAAACTAAGTCTAGTTCGGCCATAGACACAAGCCCAAGCCATCCTTCACCTCCCACACTAGTGGTTGGTGAAATGTATAAAGAGGCACAGCAAGCAGCTGGTGGCCTAATATCTTTAGGGGAAACCGGTGAAGATGGAGCCCACCCTCAGCTCAGTAGTGGTATGTTTGCATTTCCTGTAATTGAACTTGTTTGATCAGCTTCTTTCATTTTGTACTATGAGTCTGCATCAGGACATGGTGCTTCAGCAGATTTCACAGCTAAAGCTGATCATGGAATATTTGCTCCTAAGGATTCCATACCTTAACTATAAGGTATGGATGAAGGAACCAAAAACTACTCATTTGCTCACATACTTGCAGGATCTAATCCAAGTGTTCTTGTAGATAAAACCAAATCTGCTGGAGATGGGTTAAAAACTGCCCATACTACTTCAGGTGCAAATGAGGAATCAAGAGCTGATGACATCTCACGAAAAGTGAAGCTGGAGGATTTATCAGAATTCTTAAAAGATACAAGATCTGCCTTCTTCACTCCTAACTCCCCAACAGATGAGCCAATCATTGTTTCAGATGTGAGTGAAGAGGAAGAGAATGCTGAAAACGATAAAGACACTGAAGATACTTCAGTCCCTCATCCATCTCCAAAATCAGCTCAAATTCAAGAGTTAATGGCTCAGGTTCACTTACTTCAGTCTTAGAAGGAATACCTGGAGCAATCAAAAGTTAAAGTTGAAGCTGAAGTTGCCTCAATAAAAGCTAAGCCTTCATATCCAGACATTAACCAGCTAACTGAACTTCTGGTAACTTCCCTGAAGCCTAAACTATCCAAACTCTTAGCCTCACATGACTTTGCTAGCTGCTTACCCACTGAATTGAAAGAGCTCCCCTCAAAGATCACTAGATTATCTAGAGAAATTAAAGAGCTAAAGCATCATATTAAAGACATGGAGATTGAGCTGCCTGTGGATCTCATAGAGATACCAACAAAACTGGAGTCATTCACTTCCACTATCTCTAGTCTATCATCTCAGGTAGCTGAATTGAAGAACATTCAATGGAAACCTCCAACAGAGCTTCTCAATTTACCAAGTCAAATTTCTTCAGTTCAAGAAAAGCTTAAGACTTTGGATTTTCTTCCAAATCTTTTGCACAAGGTCTCTGATACCTTGAACAGGTTTTCTACCGTGATGGAGAATGCATCAGGAGCTGCAAGCATGGATGTTCCTTCAGCAGACCAAGCACCTCCTTCACCTGCTGAGGGGGAGAAGAACACCAAAGATGCTAGTACAAACTTGAAAAATGAATTAATTGATCTTGTAGGAAAAGATGTTGTGACACGGTACTACACTAAGAAGTTACTCTTTGATAAATATTATGACAAGATGCTGAAAAGAAAGAAAAACCCTAATATCACCAACTGTAAAGTTCTCACAAAGAAAGGCCCTATCAAACTAAAAATATATAGGGAAGATGGGTCTGAGGAAGTCATCTTAAATTTCAAAGTCAGTGATCTACATTCAACAGAATGGAGAGAAGTACTACAAGCTTGTCCAGATAAAAGTAAAAAAGGATGGAAAACCATTTATGATCTGGTAAAGACAAGAGTGGATCAGCTAACTCAAACTGAATAAGAACTCAAGATTGACTTGAACCAACCCCTCAAAGAACAAGATCCTCTGAATGATCTAACTGATTTAGCTAACAAGAAAAGAAAAAGAACCAAGGACTTAAGAGATCATTCCAGGTCAACAAAGAAACATAAGTCATCTAGTTTAGCATGAAGAAGAGGATTATTGAATAGCTAAGGCAGAAGAATGAACTTTTTGTAATAACTTTATCTTTTGTAAATGTATTGTTATGAAAGTTAGAATGAAAGATTATTAGTTTATGTTGTTCAATTCATATCAATTGTATAAGAAGAAGTTGTTTTGCTCACTTACAATTGATTTTAACTTAGGCTATTTGTATATTCAAATTGGGGGAGATTTTTGGGTTCAGTTCATGAGCCCTTCAGTCTTTCAGTAGATTTAAACATAAAATCCCCTAAGTGTTTCTCAAACTGAAGTCTTTTAGTTTGAGTCACTGAAGCCTTTCAGCTTCAGTCGCTGAAGTTCCTTCAGCATCATCTCTTCAGGTCCTTAGAAGATTGGGAAGTAACTTCACTTCAGTGTATGCAGCGGTACAGAAACTGAAAAAGGACTCTTGGTTGGGGCTTCAGTTCAGCTTGGCTGACAATTCCAAGCTGAACGTTGTTTATCTCCTTAACAGAAGCTGAAACGTGTGTTTCACTTCTAAAAGGTGTACAATGCGGGAAAAAGATTGCTTTATGTCAAAAGGAATAAAGTAATCTCATTGGGAAATGCTACTTTTAAAGTTAGTATAGAAGTATAACAACTTTCCTTCAAGGACTGTACCTAGTACCAGAAAGCAAACGTGCATTAAATGGTAGCTCAACCACTCATTTAATGCTTGCCACGTAGCTAGGTTAAAACTTGTAAACCCTAATCCCTTTACCTATAAAAGGAAAGGGATTCCCATAGTAAATGTTATATCTTCCAATTCATGTGATACACATTGAAGAGTTCATTTATCTCTCAAACAAACTGACTCGTACCACTAAAAGCTGAAGCTTTAGTTTAGTCATAACAAGTTTGTTTTTTTATTCTCATAACTTTGGTTAGAGAATAAGTTCGAATGAGATGACACCCCAATTGTCATTCAACCACCTTGCTATTCCGTAAGCGAGGTGTGTCATAGATTCTTTATTTGATTATAATAAAATCTTATACGTTGAAAAGTACTTCTGTGTGTTTTAAACTTGTTCTTTATATTGTTTATATATATTTGTTTAAAACTTACTTTGTTGCTATGGAATCTAATTAATTTAAGGTTGATAAACCTTATATCAGATTCCAAGGGACCAACACTTTATAATTCAAAAATAATTTGTCTAAATAATTTTTGAGAAATTGTTTTGTTATATTTACAAAAATATAAAGTTTAAGACAAAAACTTATTTCTTTGATCATCTTACAAGTTTAATGTTGTTTGTACATACCTTATGTGATTTATGTCGGGTGTAAACCAATGTCCGTTTTGATGCATACTTGAGATGTCGAGAGATGTTGATGCATGTATGCATTGATGACTTGTGATTACAAGTAACTTGCAAATAAATGTCGGTATTGATGTAGACTTGAGACGTCGAGAGATGTAGATGCATGTATGCATTGATGATTTGTGATTACGAGTAACTTGCGCACTTTACGTTACGTATTACAAGTCACATGTTTGTCATCACCAAAACATAAAGAAATCATATAGATTAAATATCGTAATATTTCCACTAACAATCTCCCTTTTTTGATGATGACAAACTATGTAAACTATAACACATAGTAAAGTTTAAAAGTTACTCGTTTAAACTCCTTTTCTCCCCTTTTTGTCAAAGCAAAAAGGTATTATGTGGATATGAGAAGATGGTATGTGCTCCGGGTATATACGTTGGAGGAATAAGAAGAAGATAGGTGCTCCGAGTATATAGGTTTGAGGAGAGGATATGAAAAATAAAGGTGAAGGTGATTGTGTGTTTCTTGGATAGTTTAGAAAATATCATGAGAGGTGAGAAGTAGGCAAGACAAGAGGGTAGGTACTTCGAGTGTATAGGTTCAAGGAATGAGGAAAATATAGGTGATCCAAGTATATTGTTTAGAGGAATGAGAAGACAACATGAGAAATAAGGTTGAGGTGGTTTTGAAGTGGAGGATGTGAAGTATTTAGAGTACGAATGAACCCTTCATTGTATTTGACAATCCCCGATCCTATCTTCCTATAAAGGTGAGCTTGCATCATCCCAGTGAAGTCTTCTATCATTACGGTTTTACTAACTCCATGCTATTTACCCACATATCTCCTAGCTCACCCTTGCTCATTGCATCCCCATGATAATTACATTCCTTGTATATTGACTATAACGGATCCATAAATAAATTACCATCGATGCTTGAGAAGTTCGATGCAATTTAAATGAGTAGAACACTTGCAAGTGCTCGGGATCAACAAGTGGTATCAGAGCCTGTGCTTTGAGAAACTTTGATCTAGGGAAAATGGAGTTAGAAAATTCTCAAAACAATGCGTTGGCCAAAGTCTTCCCAATGCTCAAATAGGAGGAGTATGAGTTGTGGGAATCAGAAATCAAGCAGTTCCTTTCAGTCCAGATGCTGCATTTATGGGAGGGGTTAATAGAAAATGGGAATTCTTGGGTACCTATTCCTGTTACAACATCCATGAATCAGGTCATCAATAGCATTAAGATGATGTGCCCCTCTACTACTGAAGAAAAGATTTGCAAGATGATGTCAAAGCCAGAAGTCTTCTCCTCATGGCACTCCCAAATGAACATCAGCTTACCTTTAACCAGTATGTTGATGCTCAATCTATGTTTATAGCTATTAAAGCTCGCTTTGGAGGAAATGATGCAACAAAGAAGACACAGAAGGCCTTACTGAAGCAACAGTATGAAAACTTTAATGCTACAAGGCTAGAAATCCTTTGGACTCTACATCTTTAAACAGGCTTCAAAAGCTTGTTAGTAGATTGGCAATTCTTGGTGTAGATACTCCTCCAGAAGATCTAAATGTTAAGTTTTTTGAGAAGCTTACCTTCTGAATGGGATACACATGTGGTAGTCTGGATGAACAAACCCGACTTTGAAACTATGGGTTTGGATGATTTGTACAACAATTTTAAAATTGTTGAACAAAAGGTTAAGAGAACTGTTGCTGCTAATAATGATGATAAGAACTTGGCATTTCTAACCACTTCCAGTCCAAGCAGTACTAATACTATTAATACTGTTAACACTGGAGTTAGTACTGGCAACACCAAGGTTAATACTGCTAGTACTGAAACTAGTACTGCTAGTTTTAGTGATGCCACAGTTTTGCCTTTTTGTCCCACTCAACCATAAGGGGGTTTAACTAGTTCATGAGATCTTGAGCAACTTTCATGATGATGATTTGGAAGAGATGGATCTAAAGTGGAATATGGCACTACTAAGCATGAGGGCAAGAAAGTTCTATCAGAGAACTGGAAGGAAGATCATCATTGATGGAAGTAGTACTGCTGGATATGATAAATCAAAAGTAGAATGTTTCAACTGTCATAAAATGGGACATTTTGCCAGAGAATGCAGAGCACCAAGAAGTAAAGACAACAGAAATTGGAATCAAGGAAGCTCTTAAAGGCTAGTAACGATAAAGATGTTCTGAAAAGGCAATGTATGCTTTAGATGGTGATGGATTGATTGGAGTGACATGGCAGGGATGAAATTCAAGCTAACCATGGCTCTCATGGATCACAGATTTCTGAGGTATAAAATGAAATCTTGTTCTAAATCTTGTTTGCAAAATTATGAAGCTCTCAAAAAACAGTATGATGATTTAATTGTTAAATTAGATGATACTGGTTTTAAAGCAGCTACATATAAAAGAGGTCTGTCAATTTTAGAAGCACAAGTAGTTAAATATAAAGAATCTGAAGTCCTTTTTTCTGAAGAAATTGCTTTGCTGAAAAGAAGTGTAGGTCATAAGGAATATCTAATGGGATTACTTAAGACTGAACTTGAAAAAGTTAAGGAAGAAAAGGAGGGGTTTGAATTTTAAGATAGCAAAGTCTGGGAAAAAATCATCAAAAGACTTAGATGATTTTTAGCGTCATGTAACTGACAAGGAGCTAAAAGGTTTTGGTTATAATAGCTTGTTCCCTCAACCTATCCCTGATTCTCAATAAGACCAACACATTAGGACTTATCTTATACAGGTCTTGAAGAATTCAAACAACTCCTGAGGTAAAATGAGTATGAACTAGGATTCAAGCTTAAGCCAGCAACTATTGTGATAGAGAGTCATTAATTCTAAGGATTATGATGACTCTTTAACAAACAATCCAAGACTGTTACTGATAACCTAGCTCAGTTATGTCTCCATTTAAGGTAGACAAATATTGGAAAGAAAAGTTTTTCCATCCTGCTAATCATGTTAGGGTAGAAGAACCTAAAAAAGCTAGAGAGAATACTGTTGCTCCAATTATTGAAGATTGGGTGTCAGATGATGAGGAAGAAGTTGAGCCTATCCCTAAGGTAGAAAAGAAAACTGCTACACCTACTGCTACTAAGAAAAAGTCAGTTAAACCTGAAAAACCAATTAGAAGATCAAGTAGGTATGCAGAGATGTACACAAGGACCTAGGGGGGACCAAAGAAATTGGAATGGACAAAAATCCAATCAATTGGGATGTAACTTTGTTTTTAAGAACAAAGCATGTTTTATATGTGGTAGTTTTGATCACATTCAATACAGTTGTCCTAATATTCCAACTTATGGTTCCAAGGAGCCAGGTCTTAATGGAAGACTGGCTAAAAAAATGTTAATAATGCTAAGCCTATTAATAATGTTTGGTACTGTAACAATGCCAGACCTTTTTAGTACTGCTAGGTCTGTTAATACTTTTAGGCCTTATAATACTGCTCACCCAAAATCAATAGTTCCTTGTGCTAGACCAAAGACACATTTTCAAATTCAAGCACAGTCAAATGTTCAAAGGCCCTTTTTACAGAGTACAAGCATTAACAAAAAGGTCTGATAATCCAAAATATTAATTACTGGTAGACAAAAATGTTAAAAAATACTTTTTAGGCCAAAATTTTTGTAATACTGTCAGGGCAAGGGGATTTAAAATGGTATTGTTAAGCCCTCAGCATGTTGGGGTTTGAGACCTATCAAACCTAATGGTTGCATCGCTAGTCTTTAAAAAATTTATTACATTGATCATGAGGCAGATCCATGTCAGTAATGGCTTGGGTCCCCAAAGATAACTAACTTCATAAGTTTTGTGTGCAGAGCAATTCACAGCTAAATGATAAAGGATTTGTTGATAGTGGATGCTCAAGGCACATGTCTGGAAACATAGCCCATCTTTTAGATTTCAAAGACTTTGATGGAGGTTATGTTACTTTTGGTGGAGGAGCAAATGGAGGAAGAATTACTGGCAAAGGTATACAAGGAGTTTCTGAGTCTAGCACATCCTCTCAACAAGATCAAGATTGTATTGTCATGCCAATTTGGAAGGATGCTTCATATTTTGATGATGCTTCACTCAAATCTGTTGCTGATGCACAAATACAAGATCAAGATGGGACTCATGAAGATTGCAGTCTTCGGGATAATGGTACTGCTGATCAACAAGTTAATACTGCCAGTCCAGAAGTTAATACTGGTAGTAGAGAAGTTAGTACTGTTGTTCCTGAAGTTTATACTGCTACTCCTGATGGACTTGTTGGGGGAACCAATCCTACATCTGAAGAACACAAGTGGAGGATCAAGAACAAAAAAAAAAAAAATTGAATTGGGAATAATTTCACCATCTTATGCAGTTTCTTCCATCCTCATACAAGAAATTCACAAAGATATCCATTGATCTTGTGATTGGTGATGTGCAGTCTTCTGTTCAAACAAGAAGGTATGACAACTTCTTACTCATGAACTAGTTTCTTGGTGCCAATTTTATGATGGAAAAGACTCACCACGTACACTACATACATGTCTTTTTGCTTGTTTCTTATCTCAAGAAGAACCAAAGAGAGTTTCTAAAGCTCTTAGTGATCCTGCATGGGTAGAAGCAATGCAAGAGGAACCCCTACAGTTCAAACTACAAAATGTATGGGTTCTTGTAGACTTGCCTAAAAGGTCATGGGCTTTGATACAAAGTGGGTCTCAGAAACAAGAAAGATGAAGGGGAATTGTGGTTTAGGAACAAAGCAAGACTTGTTGCCCAACGGGGACATACACAAGAAGGAGGGTATTAACTATGACTGAAGTTTTTGCTCAGTGGCTAGGAATTGAGGCCATAAGAATTCTTTTTTCGGGCTTTTGCTTCTTATCTGGGTTTTACAGTCTACCAAATGATGTTCAAAAGTGCTTTTCTATATGGTTTAATTGAAAGAGGAGGTGTATGTATGTCAACCTCTAGGTTTTGAAGATCCTAAACCCATCCTGATTAATTTATAAAGTTGTGAAAGCCCTATATGACTTCATCAAGCACAAAGAGCTTGGTAAGACACATTGGCACACTTTTATTCTTAAGCAGTGGATTTTAAAAGTGGACAGATTGATCAAATTTAGCTCATCTAAAGTCAAAAGGGCATATACTGCTTGTTTAAATATATGTAGATTGACATCATTTTTGGATCTACCAAGAAGGAGCTTGTGATGAGTTTGAGAAGCTTATGAAGGATAAGTTTCAGATGAGTTCTATAGGAGAACTCACCTTCTTTTTGGGATTGCAGGTCCAACAAAGAAAGAAAGGCATCTTTATCAGTCAAGATAAATTATGTCCATGAAATTTTGAGAAGTTCCAACACAAAGATGTGGATGTCTGCCTCCACTCCCACAGATTTGGAAAAAGCCTGTGGTTAAAAGATGCAGATGCTGATGATGTTGAATGGAACATTCTTTTATAGATCTATGATTGGATCCTTGATGTATCTTACAGCATCTAGAACAGATATCATGTTTGCTGTATGTGCTTGTGCAAGGTATTTCAAGGTTTCCCCAAAAAACTTCCCTTCCTCTTAGCGCTGTCAAACAGAATCTTTAGATACTTAAAGGCAAACACATCTCTAGGTCTTTGGTATTCTAAGGATTATCATTGGAGTTAAATTGCTTACACTGATAGTGACTATGCTGGAGCTACACTTGATAGGAAGTCAACCACTGGAGGTTGTCAATTTTTAGGAAATAGGTTAATTTCTTGGCAATGCAAGAAACAAACTGTAGTTGCTACTTCTACAACTGAAGCTGAATATGTGGTTGCTGCAAGTTGCTGTGGACAAGTTCTCTGGATCCAAAACCAATGCTTGATTATGGGTACAATTTCTATGAACACTGTTATTTTACATGACAATACCAGTACTATCTGTATCCATAGAAAATCCTGTTCAACACTCATAAAACAAACATTAGAGATTAGGACATCACCTTTTATAAGAGATTGTAATACTAAAAAGTTGATTCAAATGGCTAAAATTGACACTCAGCTTAATGTAACAGATCTTCTTACAAAAGGTTTTGATGCTGGTAGATTTCAGTACTTGGTTTCAAGTATTGGAATGCTCAATCTCTAAGGCCCAAATCTCTTGTTTGTTTTGTAAAGTTTGTTAAATGTTAATACTGTTAGTTATTTGTCAATTAATACTGCTAGTTCTAATTAGTACTACTAGTTATATTTAAAACTGTTTGTTCAAACTGTTCCTTATAGTTAGTACTGCTGGTTATTTCTATGTATCTTTGTTAATCCTGTGAGTAACACTTAATACTGTTAAACAAGAAAAATGTTTGGATTATGTTTTTCTTGGTTTTAAGCTAACTTTTTCAGGATAAACAATGAAGTGTCAAATTGGTTACTCCATAATGTATTATTTGCGGGGAGGCAAAATATTAGTTGTTCTTGAAGTGTTGGTTGTAAACACCAACACAAATGGTCATCAGTTCCCCATGTTAATAGACACAGAACTTGGGGCTAGTTCAAAGCAAACGACTATGGTTAAAGACTTCTCAAATCCGGTGATAGTTGATAGTTTACTCAAAAACTTCATATGGTCCTCAATGCAACATGTTTTTACATGGAATCATTGGCTAGTCCAGAGCAAACGGCTCCTGGGTAAAGGGACTATCAAATCCACGTTTTAGTTAGGAGTTTACTCAAAACTACTATGGTTATCATTGAACATGTTTTTACAATGAAGCTATGGCTAGTCCTAAAGAAACTGCTATTGGTATATACTTCTCATAATCCGTTTATGGCTGGTAGTTGCCAAAAATCTACACTTATGTGTGAATTTGTGAGCTAAAACAAAAGAGAGAATTGGTGAGCTCAAAAACAGAAAGAGAGCTGTGTGAAAAATAGACAGAGTGAAAAGTGAGCCAAAAAGAATTAAGAGATGAAATGTGAGCCTAAAAATAGAAAGAGAGATTGTGTGAAGTTATTCTTTTTGTCTTACAACTTTTGGAGTTTGTACTGCTTTTGGGTGGAGAAGTTAATACTGCTAGATGTATTTTAGTACTGCTAGGCCAAAGTTAATACTGCTGGATGACCGTTAGTAATGTTTGGGACCTAACAGATTTTCTTTATTAATAGAGACGTTGAGATATTTCCACCAATAATACCTATGGAATAGGGGCTTTGACCATTGGACTTTCATGCATCTACTATATATTATAATGATTTATTCACGTTAACTAATTCATATTTCTTAATATTGGTCAACTAATATCTTCTGTTCATCTCTATTAAATTGCAATTAAATTTCTACAGCCTTCATACTTACACTACACGATCATATACCACTTATTACTCAAGTTATAACTTTATTGGCAAGTTTGGATTTTTATGACAAGCATAACATGGTAGCGTTTCTAGAAAAATCTATGGGAAGTGCAGGGTTTCATCAGATCATAGATTTCATCACTCGAAGTCACATTTGCTATGAACTTACTAAGAAGCCAGAGGTGTGTGTATCCTTTATCAAACAATTTTGGAGGTCTGCTGATGACATCTTACGATGATATATGGAGAAGGCAGATAAAATGCTACTATTGATGGTCACTCATTGTCTATCACTGAAGGTTCTTTACGGAGACATCTCAAGTTGGCTGATCAAGATGGTATTACTTCTATTCCAACTACATAGATCTTTGAGCAATTGGCGCTTATGGGCAAATCCCCACTGACTCAGATAAAGTTAACCTTTCAAAAAGGAGTCTTTTACCTCAATGGAGGATTTTATATTCATTATATTATCCATTGGCTCTAAGCCCAAATGAAGACTGATTGGAGCAGTTTAGTAGTAATATTGCAGTGCTGTTATATGACTAGCACCAATAGAAGTTTATTTTCTAGGATGATTTTGGCGCTGGTGTCTAATTATCTCTAGTCCCATAAAGTTTTTGTTGTACCCTAGGTTATACAGATACGCCTAGATATGCAGAGGGACACAAGTTTTAACCACATACATAGAACTATCATGTTCCCTCTCTAACCATGAAGGGTGTTTAGCATATGAAGAGGTCTACAATGGGATTTTCAGGGGATAGAAGGTTGCTCTTATTCCCCACTATGTTAGTTTTCATGCACTCTCCACTTCACCTTCCAAAATCCACATCTTCACTCATCTAATCCTTCATATCACCTATTCCCTACCCTTGCTCATCACCTCACTATCAACCTCACCATATCAACATCACCTACACAACCATCACCAACATAACCTGGAACAAAACACCATCTTCCTACACCTCATGACTCACCTCTCCATGCTGTTCACTCACATGGAAGTGATGAGGGTAGTTTGAAACTTCAAGAATTGATGAATTTGGTTAAAACACTTTCTGACAGGATTGGAGTTTTGGAGGCTGACTTGATAAAGACAAAGAAAACCTATAGTTCTGTTTATACTAAGCTTATTCTCAGGGTCAAGAAGCTAGAGTCTCAATAAGGAGTGGAAAGCAAAGAGACAAGCTCTAGGGTTGTTTTTCAGATGATGAGTCTCCTTAAAGATGATTCTTTCCAAACAGGGGGGGAAGTTAATCTGATGAAGAGTTCAAGAAAAAACATGTACATGACATGAGCCTATTCTTCTAAGAAGTGACTCCTAATGAAGTCCATTCAAGATCACAGAGGGCAGTGCGGAAAGGCAAGTGAGAAGTTTAGTACTGCTGGAGCCAAAGACAAGCATTCTGCTAGTTGAAGGAAGTTCCAATTGTTAGTACTGTTGAGATGAAATATTGTATTGCTGCGAGGAAATGTACTATGGTAAGAGAAGTGCAAAAAAAATTCACGGACAAGATAAGGTAAAGCCAAAATGTTGAAGATAGAGCCCTAGAAGAAATAAATGAAGGAAATTGAAACAAGAAAGATTTAGTTATGCTGAAGGCCCCCAATAGACTTGAAGAGCAAATGAATGAGAGGAACAAAGAGCTCAAATTGCTAAGATGAAGAAATTGCTAGGCTGTTGGGATGAAGAAGAAGGAAAAGAGCTATGGATGAGCTAAGACTACAAGAAGGATTGACTGGAATGATCCTTCAGTCATTAGATATCATTCTCTAAAAATGAAGCCAAAGATAATTGCCCAAGCTAGAAGAAATATGATCAAATATTTGAAGAACCAAGGGAATTACAAGATCAGTGAATTCAAGGGTATGTCTTCATGCATTAGGCTAATCTTAAAAAAAAGATTTGGGATTTTTATCCAAAATCATTAAGCCAATGGATACAAAGGCATGGAAGTGAAGCAAAAGACCCCTCAAACTTCTCTGAGAAGTATCCTGAAGAAAAGAAGTCTGCTGAAAAGATGGAAGAAGATGTTGTGGTTTAAAGAACTTGGAGCAAAGAGAAAGAAAGTCCATCTAGAAAAAAGCACAAGGAAGTAGACAAGGATGGCGGAAGATGCTGAGGAAGGAAGACTCAAAGGACTTTTATGACATCCATCACAAAGTGAGAGGTTCCAATAGAGGTTGGAGTCTATATCTACAAGTTTCCGATTGTGGATTGGAGGACATGTATTTTGACAGAGGACTTTCATGTACTAATCAGTGTTCAGAGGAGATGGAAGTTCAAAGAATTACAAAGTCTTGAGTGAGATGCTTGAAGACTTTGATAGACAGGATGTAGAGGAATTGTACAGGCTTGTTAAGAAAAAATATAGTGCTTCAAGACTTGAAGGGTTTGATTTGATGCTTTGGGGAGATCTATATGTTCTATTTGAGTCTGATGAAGAAGATGAGATCTGGAAGAGTCAGCATGAATACAACTTGATAAGCTGGAGATTATGTGACTTTTGTGGTATACACATTTTGTTGATGGAGAATGGGTTAGCAATTCATATGTTGACAGAGAAGAAATATCCTTTGAGCCAAGAGATGATTTCCAAGATGCTGAAGAAGAAATTAGAAGTTGATCATGAGAGTTCACAGGCAATCCTTCGCACCCCCCACCCATAAAACCCACCGCTCCCCCCCCTTCTCAAAACTCAAATTCCCCCCCCCCCCCCCACCCCCCCGGAACCAGAATGTTTGAAAGATCACCAGCAGAGGAGAAGACAAGAATATTAAAAAAATGTTATTCAAGAAGAAACTTGATGATTTGAAGGGCAATCACAAGTTTAAGGGGAGGATTGTTGGAATAAATCTCTATGGATTTTTATGGCACAACAGTCTAATGGAGTTTGTACTGCCAGTACAAACTTAGTACTGCTAGTATTAGTTACTACTGCTAGACAAAAGAGTTAATACTGCTGGTAGTCAAAGCTGATGAACTGAAGATAAGAATGCATGGAGAGTATTTCGGGATGTTTAGTTTTGAATTATAACTGATCCTAAAAGATAGGCAGATATCTTTGAACAGGACTCCTTGTATTCTATAAAAGGAGATCCCAAGTTTAGTGTAAATTAGAACTTTTAAAGATACATTTCAAGTACTAGAAATACTTAGAGAGAAAATTTGTAATAGCTTCAAGGTTTGTAACCCCAGTACTTCAAGAGTACTCGTATTATTTAATAATATTGAAGCAGTGAGTTTTGTGTTCATTGTTTGTTTTTGATCATTACTGTTCCATTAATAAACTTCTCTAGAGTATCAAAGTGTAGATTCCGCATACACTTTGGTATACATACAAAGTCTCAATCTTTGTTATTTTGGATTCTTCCAAGGTAACAAACTCTTTACTTTATAAAGAATCGATCAAGGCGTGGGATCAACAGTTCTTTCGAGACTTAAAGTTTTATAAACTTCGAAAAAGTTAAGGAAACCGTGTTCACCCCCCCCCCCCATGGTTCTACACACATTTCTGGAGATATTTCATGAACATTTCTTCAACTTTTGGCTTCGTTTCTCCATTTGATTCTTTTACGAGCCTTCTATAACAATCTAAATGATATAATTAAAAGACTCAAGACGTATGTTTACGGAGAAAGATTAGACCGACTTTTAATAAACGAGAATGGAGTTCGTTTATTGATTGACAAAAAAATATTATGAGAATGACCTTTTAAGAGTAGACGAATGACACTTAATATCTTGGCAAAATATGTCAACAATAATGTTAGGAATACGAAATTCCTAGGAAAGTGTTGGTCGCTTCCATAGATAACTGTCGTTAGCTCGTTAATGATTTTTGAAAACTTACATAGTTAGTTAGACCAAGGCCCGTGGATTAGTCCATTAAGCCAAGGCCCGTCCACCCTTGTAAGTATAAATACACCTCTCCATGCCTTGGAGAGGTGGTTGGTTGGTTGTATGTCTCATTTTTCATTTAATGCATTTCATGTTCTCTACTTTCTCTCACTAGAAAAATACATCCTTCCTCCTACTTTCTCTTTCTAGTTCTTGGTTCATAGATCAAAGATTACTTGTATTCTACAATTGGTATCAAGAACCTTGGAGTGATTTGCTTAGTTTTTTGTGTTTATTTATTTCTTTTGGTTCATTTTTTTTCCGTACGCCTTTTCTTCTTTTCTTTTGTTTTTCGAAGCTTAGTTGTACACTAAAAGATCATTTACCTAGGTAAAGTTGATCTAATATCTTTTGATATAGGTGTATTTGCTTTGGATCAAAGAAAATCTCATTTTTGTTCATCTTTTGTTTTCAAAAAACCTTATAAAGTACAAATCTTGATTTTGAAATTTTTGGCTTAAAAACCATAAAGTTTTCATTTTTAAGGTACCTATAGGTTTAAGAATACTAGTTGTACAAGAAATTTTGGAAAAGAACAATAAAAAAGGTGTCTTTTTGTGTTTTAAAGATTTTGAGTTTCGTCCGTGTGTTACCCTAATTCGCAGTGCACGAATTGGCAATTTAGTGTTACCCAAATTCGTAATACCCGAATTAGCAATTTC
The DNA here is from genome assembly GCA_026074375.1 of Tanacetum coccineum. Classification (NCBI taxonomy): domain Eukaryota; kingdom Viridiplantae; phylum Streptophyta; class Magnoliopsida; order Asterales; family Asteraceae; genus Tanacetum; species Tanacetum coccineum. Next base: position 12,528 of record BQNB010074919.1, on the reverse strand, counting down.
TGTTGTCCAAATTCGCAATATCCGAATTAGCAATTTCTGTTGTTGCCGAATTCGCAATACCCGAATTAGCAATTTCAGTTGTAGCCGAATTCACAATATCCGAATCAGCAATTTATGTTGTAGCCGAATTCACAATACCCGAATTAGCAATTTCTGTTGTAGCCGAATTCGCAATATCCGAATTAGCAACTTCAGTTGTAGCCGAATTCGCAACATACAAATTAGCAACACCCAAATTCGCAATTTGCTAAAAAAAACCCGAATTTACAATTTGTTTAATCAACCGAATTGGCAACAAAAACTTAAAACTCAAATTGATTAATCAAAATTATACGGTTTATTTCTTTGACTTGTAAAATCCCGTGAAACACTCACTTGTTTTCCCGGTTTTGTCAAGAATTGTAAAATCTCGTGTAGTTTCAAGACTTAAAACACACAAAAGACAACACCCTCAAACACAATTACTTTCTATCACCGCTCGATCAAACAGTAATCTTTGAACATACCAATTTATAAACGGCGACTCTTGTTGACAAAGCGATTCTTTCGGGTGCTGACAATCGTCCACCCATGTTGGAAAAGGAAATGTATGATTCTTGGAAAAGCATAATGGAGCTATAAATGTTGAATAGACAACATGGACGAATGATCCTTGAATCCGTTGAAAATGGACCACTCATTTGGCCTTCAATTGAAGAAAATGGAGTGACTAGACCTAAGAAATATTTTGAGTTATCTTCTACGGAAGCAATTCAAGCTGATTGTGATATTAAGGCAACCAATATCATTCTCCAAGGACTACCACCTGAGGTTTATGCATTGGTTAGCAATCATAAAGTCGCCAAGGAACTTTGGGAAAGAATTCAACTTCTCATGCAAGGAACTTCATTGACGAAACAGGAAAGAGAGTGTAAGCTTTATGATGAATTCGATAAGTTTGCTTATAAGAAGGGGGAAACACTTCATGATTTCTACTTGAGATTTTCACTGCTACTCAATGACATGAACATCTACAATATGAAACTGGAACAATTTCAAGTCAACACCAAGTTTTTGAATACTCTTCCTCCTGAGTGGAGCAAATTTGTGACTGATGTCAAACTGGTTTGGGATTTGCACACAACTAACATTGATCAGCTTCACGCTTATTTGGGACAACATGAATTTCATGCAAATGAGGTTCGTTTAATGCATGAACGCAACTCAGATCCGCTTGCTTTGGTTGCAACCCATCAGATGACCCAGTCTCCTTATCAAACTCATCAAAACTCATACCAAAACACTCAATTTCATCAACAAGTTTCACCATATCAGTCTCCACAGTATGGATCACCTTATCAGTCTCAACTATACTCAACTCATCAATCATCAACACCTCTTTCAATCGCTCATCCATCCAATGATTATCAATCATCAGTTCACCACAATGCTTATTCTCCATCATCATCAATCCCACATTTGGAATATGCTCCCACTGTTTACCAACAACAACAACAATCTGAATTTCCCCAACTAGACTCAGGTCTAATTGTTCCAGTGTTCTAGAAAGGTGATGATCCTATTGATGCCATCAATCACATGATGTCTTTCTTGACTGCTGTTGTCACTTCCCGCTATCCCACTACCAATAACCAGCTGAGAAATTCGTCAAACCCTAGGCAACAAGCTACCATTAATAATGGAAGAGTAACCTTACAACCAATTCAGGAGAGACAAACTTCTTTAGCTGCGGGTACTTCAAGGACTTATACTCCAGGAGCAAGTGGAAGCAATACTGGGAAACAAAGGACTGTTATTTGTTACAACTGTAAAGGGGAAGGACACATGTCCAAACAGTGCACTAAACCAAAGAGGAAACGGGATGATTCTTGGTTTAAGGATAAAGTGTTGTTGGTACAAGCTTAAGCAAGTGGTCAAATTCTACATTAAGAGGAATTAGCATTTTTGGCAGATCCAAGAATTTTAGAAGGTCAAGCCACACAAACTGTCATTACTCATAATGCTGCTTATCAAGCTGATGATTTAGATGCATATGACTCTGATTGTGATGAACTCAACACTGCCAAAGTTGCTCTCATGGCGAATTTATCTCATTATGGTTCAGATGCTCTTGCTGAGGTACACAATCATGATAATGTGAATAATAATATGATTAATCAAGTTGTGCAGATGATGCCATCTTCTGAATAGTCGAATGTTGTGACCCATTCAAAGACTAAAATAACCAGTGATAGCAATATCATTCCTTATTCTCAGTATGTGATTGAATCACAACAGGCAGCTGTTCAGAATTCTAACTCCTCTGCACAACAAGATGCATTGATATTATCTGTGATTGAACAACTGAAAACCCAAGTAGTTAACTATACCAAGATTAATCTGGAAAATAAGAGTGTCAGTGATACTTTAACTGCTGAGCTTGAAAGATATAAGGAACAAATTAAAGTGTTGAAAGAAGGACAAAATGTTGATTTAAAGAGTAAAGATAACATTTCAGATTCATGTGCACAGTCTGCAGAGATTGATCATCTTAAACAAACTCTTTCAGAACATTTAAAAGAAAATGAAACTTTAATGCAAATGATTACTCTTCTCAAAAATGATTTTAAGAAAGAAGAATCTAGAAACATTGATAGGGAAATAGCTTTAGAAAAGCTGATCAAACAGCTAGATAATATAGTTTTTAAAAGAGATCAATCTGCACAAACTGTTCATATGTTGATGAAAACACAGTTTTTCTATGATCATACCACTAAACAAGCTCTAGGTTTTCAAAAAAATTTCTATCTGAAGAAAGCTCAGCAGTTGGAACCAAAGCTTTATGTTGGTGATATCATTGAGAAAACTAATGTAATTGTGATTCCTGACTCCGAAGAGACCTTAATGCTTGCTGAAGAGAGTCGTTCAAAAATGCTTTTAAAACAAAATGATCCTATAATGTTAGAAAAGAAAGTTAATACTACACCAGTCGATTATGCTGCTCTTAGATTTTGAAAAACAATTTGTTCCACAAACTGAATTATCTGCTAAACAATCCTTTTGGTCTTAAAATTCTATGAATTCTACAGAACCCACTCTTTCTAGTAGACGCACCAATGTTGAGGTTCCAAAAGAACTTCCTAAAGTCAGTATGGTTAATACGAGTTTGAAGAAACTTAAACACCATCTTGCTGATTTTGATGTGGTAGTCAAAGAAAGAACCACACCCACAGCTATTACTGAGGGTTCGTGGGGGTTCGAACATACAAAAGCTTGTTTTAGGGATGAAATAATTCCATTTGTAAAAGCTCTGAAGGACTTATTTAAGGGGGGTTATGGTTATTACTTTGAAGTGGATCTTCAAAGTGTGGCTGGAGAACTCAGGATGGTATTTAAAGACATAGCTCGATTGTGGCTCGTTGGTTACGTCATGAAGAAGGAATTGATTTTGGAGTGGTCTTTGCTCCAGGTTGCAAGATTAGAGTTCTATAAGGTATTTGTCTCGCTTTTGCCGTCACCATGAACATGTACGTCTTCCAATTGGATGTGTGGACTGGTTTTGTATGGTAATCTGCGGGAAGAGGTTTATGTTAGCCAGCTTGACGGGTTTGTGAATACAGATAACCTCAATCACATGTACAAGCTAAAGAAAGCTCTTTATGGGTTGAAAGAAGATCCACGCGCATGGTATGACATGTTGTCTTTGTTCCTAATATCCTAAGACTTCTCCAAAGGCTCAGTGGATCCTACTCTATTCATCCATAGGGAAGGCAAGTAATTACTTCTGGTACAAATATATGTCGATGATATTATCTTTGCTGCATCTACACCTAAACTTTGTGACCTATTTGCTAAAATCATGTGTTCAAAATTTAAGATATGGGCAAAATCTTATTTTTCTTAGGACTACAGATTTCTCAAAGTCCCAGAGGCATCTTTATTAACCAGTCAAAATATGCCCTTGAATCTTTAAAGAAATACGATTTTGACTCTTGTGACCCAGTGGATACTCCCATGGTGGAGAAATCCAAACTGGATGAGGATAAAGAAGGAAAAGTTGTTGATCTGTCACACTATCGTGACATGATTGACACCCTCCTTTATCTTATAGCCAGTAGACCTGACCTATAATTTGCTATATACATGTTTTTGTATTTGTGCTTCTGTGCCCTGTATCAGCTAACGACCTACTAAAATGCACTACAAGCGGTCAAAAGGATCTTTCGTTATCTAAGAGCAACCGTCAATCGGGGACTATGGTATCCGAAGGATTCTTCGATTGCTCTAACAGCATTTGCAGATGCGGATCATGCTGGTTGTCAAGATACACACCATAGCACATCTGGTAGTATGCAGTTTCTGGGAGATCGACTTGTTAGCTGGTTATCAAAAAGGCAGAAAAGTGCTGCGATATCCAATACGGAAGCTGAATATATTGCTATGTCAGGCTGTTGTTCTCAAATCCTTTGGATGAGATCACAGATTACCGACTATGGCCTTGGATTTAATAAAATTCATTGTTATACTGTGATAACAAAAAAGGCTATTGTCTTAGGCTGGCAACAACGTTCTGAATTTCTAGGTCGTAAGCATATTGACATCAGATTTCACTTTAGCAAGAGCATGTTGGAATTGGGTGATGGAAACTTTATTTTGTCAATAGGAGTATCAGTGGCGGAAGTATCTTTCACTAAAGCCCTTGCAAAAGAAAGAATTGAATTTCTTATCAACAAGCTGGGAATGCAAAGTTTTACGCTGGAGACTCTAAAACACTTGGCAGATGAAGTTGATGAATAGTGGTGGTACCTATTCACATATCCTGTATAATATGTATATATAATTAAAAACCAAAAAAAAATTATTTTTTACAAATTTTTTATAAAAACAAAATACAAAAATATAAAATTCATAAAATCAAAGAAAAAATTAAAAAATGTGAAAATATAAAAAGACATAATAATGGCATGTCTTTCGAAAATCGATAACATTTACGGTCTTAGAAATGTCATTTAATAATGATACGAGGCTGTAAATGAAGTTCGAGTAGAAGTTTCAAATGTTTTCAAAACATGCCAAATATGGCTTGCTATTATTTCAGATAGAAACCCGGTCATCATCTTAAAGGCAAGTATTTCAAAAAGAAATCTTGACCTCATAACGGGAATTCATTCTCGGGTTTGGTCTACTTTATGACCATGCAAAGGCTTGTGTTTACTTTGCAACACAACCCGTGCTTCCTATATTACCATTAGTGTACGTGTCAGTGCGCTTATGTGTTAAAATAAGAGAAATCCTATTTTGGTGTTTGTTTTTCAAAAATATCACATTGCTTCATCAGAAAATGTTTTTTCAAAGACATTCGACTTCTTAAACAACGACTACAACTCTTTAAATAGAAAACAAGTCATTGTTTGAGGGGGAGAAAATGTCAAATTATCTTCTTCAGAAAGTCATTTGATAAAAGGAATAAAGGTTTTTAAACAGTAACGAAATATCATTTTTTAAGGAAAGCTAATTAAGTTTAGCTTATGAGTGCCTTAAATGCTATTTGTTTATGCCTTTTGAGAGAATATGTGCTTATTTAAGGTATTAGGTATTATAATTAAAACCATAGGGACTAAATGGTCGCAATGTTATTATCTTAATATATGTATTAAAACAATTTTTTCCTAAATATCCTTATAATTGATAAATGAAAAAGATCTCAAAGCTTAGGGGGTGAAAGTGTCAAAACTAAAATTGTTTTATAACACTCCCACCTTACTTATTTTTCACGATTAAACACACACACATACAACACTTATATTTTTTCCCTCCCTCACTATTCACTCAATCGTCATGCCCTCCATCTTTATTTCTTATCAATCTCGTGCCTAAGGTATTATATAAACTATGTTCCTTACACCCTAATGATCACTCGTCTCAAAGCAATTTTGTTTTTACAAAGTCTTGGTTTCGAAAACCCTAATATTCAAAATTAGGGTTCTTAAAATTAAAACTCAACAAAAACTAAAATTGATAGAGGGGTTTTGTTCGTCTTGGGGTGTTAACGACTTGTTTATAGCAGTTTTTTATATTGATAACATATGTGTTTTATTGGAGTGATTTTATATGACGAATTGTGCGTGTTTGGGTTTTTAGTTAAAAAGGATTGTGGGTTTTGAGTTTAATAACTATTAAATGTCCTATTAAATGTGTGAATGCTTTGAAATCCATATATGGGGTGTTTTGATTATTGGGAATTCATGAATTTTTGAAATGAGATGCTCGTTTGAATAACTTTGCTTGAATCTGTGTATGTAAGTTGCAAAAAATGTTCTTGTGAAAGCTATGAGGCTAAATGATTGAATTTGAGGTGGAAAAACACTTGGATACTTGAATTAAAATGCAAATTTTTTTAGAACAATCTGAATTCTCAGGACTAGTTATATACGAATTTGCAGTTCATAGTGTTAAACGAATTTGCATGTGATAGTGTCATCCGAATTTGCAGGAGATAGTTACAAATGAATTAGCAGTATGCCTTTAATGCCCGAATTCGGAATGAAACTTTAACGCCCGAATTCGCAATAAACCTTTGATACCCGAATTCGCAATGAACCTTTAACACCCGAATTCGTAATAAACCTTTGATACCCGAATTCGCAATGAACCTTTAATGTTCAGATTCACAATGAACCTTTAGTTTCCGAATTCACAGTGTGCCTATAGTGTCCGAATTCGCAGCTTCCTTTTGTATCTGAATTTACAAATTTTAACTATGTCCGAATTCACTGTTCTCAATGGTGACTTAATTCACGGTTTTTTCACTTAAGCAACCAGATTCAAACATGATTAATGGTTACAAAAGGCTAGTTATCATACACACTTAGATTCTAAACAAAAGGTGACTTAAAACTTGTGTTAGGTATCAAATTTAAAAATAATTATCTTTGGAATCTAATCAAGTTAAAATAGGATTAACTTAACTAAGCCAATTTAAGTTCACTCTTTCCATGATTAGCTCTCCTAATGTGTTACATGCCTTATGTGCCAGATCCTAAAAAGGGTCTCTATATATAGTGTCTTATATAAACTATATCGACTCTTTCTTAGCAGAATCATGAGTATCACAAAAGAACAACAACAAGCCCTGGACGATGCTCGCGTTCCACGAGAACAACGTCTATAGATTAGAAGTTACAACTACAGATTGAGCACCATATTCAAGCCTAAAGAACCCACCTTTCAAGTTGCTTTAGATGTTTTTTCTCTCACACCTTTTTATCCAGCTTTCTTGATCACTTCTAGTGTCCCTGCTGTCTACATGCATGAATTCTGGGCTACTGCATCTTACCACAAGCATTCCATCATATTCAAGCTGAACACAAAGAGATATTCTTTTGATATGGACACTTTTAGAAATATGCTTCAGATTTGTCCAAAACTTCCTGGACAACAGTTTGTAGATTCTCCATTTGAAGAGGAAATACTTACTTTCATGAGAGAACTTGGCTATCCCGGAAACATCAAATTACTGTCTGATGTTAAAGTTGATATTCTACCTCAACCTTAGAGAACATTCGAAACTATCATAAACAAATGCCTCAACAGTAAAGTAACTGGAATCGATTCACTTCGTCTCTCTAGGGCTCAAATCCTTTGGGGTTTATATCACTAGAAAAAAGTTGACTATGCCTACCTCCTATGGGAAGACCTAGTTTTTCAAATTGAGAACAAAGAATCACGGAAGAACAAATACATGTTCTACCCAAGATTCACCAAAGTCATCATCAATCACTTCATGTCACAAGATCAATCCATTCCAAGAAGAAACAAAGTCGACTAGCATATGGCTAATGATGATCCTATTCTCACTACAATAAGATTCATCCCTCAGCATGAAGTTGTTCAAAAGTACGGTGCCATTCTTCCTGATAATTTAACCACTCAAGCAATGAAAGAATCTGAAGCATACAATACTTACTACGCTTTTGCTACTGGAAAGGCGATTCCAAAACTGAAGTATGTACATCAAACTACCAAGGAGAAGACTGTACAAGAACTTAAAGCTTCTTCAGGTAAAAGAATCAAATCTGCTGCTAAGGTGACTAAATCAGAGGAAAGATAAGAAGTGAAGCAACTGCTCAGGATGGAGAACTCTATCTGAGATAGCCCTGTCTGAAGCTGAATAGATGAAGATTGCTCTCGAAAGAAGCAAGACATAACAACACAGCTCTCATGCCAGCATTTCAGGTGCAGATGAAGGAACTAGTGTTAAACCAGGGGTTCCTGATGTACCAATATATGGATATGATGACGATCAAATCTCTTGGAAGTCTAGTGAAGAGGAGGATGATGATGAAGTAGCCGTGAATGATGATGAAGTAGCCGTGAATGATGATGATGATGACAATGATAATAATAATGACGATGCTGATAATCAAGATGATGAATGACAGGAATATGATGAACATGATGATGAAGAACAAGGCGATGATGATGAGCAAACTAATTCAGATAATGATGGTGATGACTTTGTTCATCCTAAGTTTTCCACTCATGATAAAGAAGATAAAGAAGAAGATAGCTTTGATCCTAGGGTTCAAACACCGTCTCATATTGAATCCACTGATGATGAAGACAGTGATGAAGAAATTCAAGGTGTGAATGTTGAGGGAGACAAACAAGATGAAGAGGAGACAAATTAAAAGGTCAAAGCAAATGAATTATACATGGACGTGAACGTCAATCTGGAAGGACGAGATATTGAAATGACAAATGCTCAACAGACCAATGTTCAACCTACTCAAGTAACAGAAGATACTCATGTGATAATCACCGCTCTTGTCAATCCTGAAGGTCAACAACAGAGTTCTTTTGTGTCATCTGGCTTCGTTTCTAACATGCTCAACCCCAGTCCAGACACATGAATTGACTCTATATTCAATCTTAAAACTGAGTCAACTTCTTTGGTAGATGTTCCGGTTACTGTTATTGCTGAGCCACCGCTCTTGTCTGTAACAACCACTCCTCCTCTACCCACTCCTCTCATCACACATCTGCAACAAACACTAGTTCCTCCACCAACAACTGTTCCAAGCTCCTCCCTCCAAGATCTTCCCAACTTTGGCTCTTTATTCGGGTTTGACCATAAACTAAAAACTTTGGAAAACAATTTCTCAGAGTTTTATCAAACGAATCAATTTATTGCAGCAGTTTCTTCAATTCCTGGCATTGTTGATGCGTACCTTGCCAACAAGATGCATGCAGCCGTTAAAATAGCTGTTCAGCTACAATCCGAAAGACTCAGAGATGAAGCCCTCCAAGCTAAAATGCAGATTTGTCAAACGAACCTTGATGATAACATTAAGAAAATAATCAAGAATCAAGTCAAGGAACAAGTTAAAGCTCAAGTCTCTAAGATTTTGCCAAAAACTGAGAAGAATGCCAATGAACAACTCGAAGCTGAGATTCTGACTCGTTCATCCAATGAATCTAAGACATCCTATGCCGTAGCCGCCAACCTATCTGAACTCGAGCTTAAGAAGATTCTTATAGATAAGATGGAGAGTAATAAGTCAATCCACATATCTAATGAACAGAAGAATCTCTACAAGGCATTGGTTGACTCTTACGAAAGTGACAAGCTCATACTTGACACTTATGGAGATATTGTTTCATTTAAAAGATGTAGAGATGATGAGGATAAAGACGAAGAACCCTTCGCTGGATCAAACCAGGGGTCCAAGAGAAGAAGAGCTGAAAAAGAACCAGAGTCTACCAATGCATCAAAGGAAAAGACCTCCAAGGCATTTGGCAAGTCAACTGAAGGGTCCAAATCTCATCACAAGTCTGCTAGCGAGTCTACACAAGCAGAGGAGCCAATACACACTGCCAAATAATTTAAAGAACCTGCACATCAGGAGTTCAAAATAGGAGTTACTGAAGATCAACCTGATGAAGAGACCTTTCAGCATCCTGATTGGTTTCAGAAACCAACAAGACCTCCTACTCCCGATCGTGATTGGAACAAGACTTTGCTTGATGCTCATGGACCAGTTCAACCTTAGATAAGCTCTTTGGCCCAGATGGAAGGTTCACATGAGTCGTTTAATGAGCTAATGGACACTCCTCTTTATTTCTCAGCATTTGTGATGAACCGGCTTAAAGTTGATACCTTAACTCCTGAATTATTAACTGGTCTAACATTCGAGCTGATGAAAGGATCATGCAAGAGTCTGGTAGAACTTGAATATTTCCTGGAAGAAGTCTACAAGGCAACCACTGATCAATTAGACTGGAACAACCCTGAAGGCCAACAATATCCCCATGATCTGCGCAAGCCATTACCATTGATACCTAATTCTCGTGGTCATCAAGACATTCCTTTTGACCACTTCATCAACAACGACCTTGCATATCTAAATGCTGGTGACTTAAGCCAAAAATATACAACTTTAGTGACAAAGACCAAGGCTGCAGATTATGGACACATCAAATGGATTGAAGATTTGGTCCCTAACACAATATGGAGTCAAGTGCCGGTTGACTATGACAAGCATGCACTCTGGGGAATCTCACATTGGGGGCAAAAACAACAACAATTCTATAGATTTGCTGTTAACAGGGAATCTGCTCGTGATGTCTACTCCAAATGTAGAATTATTGCTGTCACAAAGCTAGAAATTGTCGAATGGCAGAATTACAAGCATCTGGATTGGAACACTGTTCGTAGAGATGATGACAAGCTGTACAAATTCAAAGAAGGCGATCTCAAAAGGCTTCGCATTCAAGACATCAAAGACATGATACTTCTTCTTGTTCAAGGCAAGTTAACAAATCTCACTGTTGAAGAACGATTAGCTTTTAATGTCTCCTTGTGAATGTTTACAAAAAGCATTGTCATCCAAAGGCGTGTGGAAGATCTTCAATTAGGTGTCAAAAGTTACCAAAAGAAGCTCAACCTCACAAAGCCGGATACGTACATATCAGATCTTAAACGAAAAGAAGCTTATTCATCATACTCCAATCCCAGAGGATTCATTTACCAAAACAAAGACAAAAAGAACAGACTAATGCGTATCGATGAACTACACAAGTTCAGTGACGGTACACTCAATGATGTTTGGACTGCTCTTAATGATCGTCTAAAGGAAATTTGGATAAAGTATCTGCCTCATACTATCTGGAGACAAAGTGATAGAGATAAAGCAGGAGTTATGATCTAGGCAATTGATAAACAGTTAAAGACCAGGAGGATTATGCGAATCTTAGAGAAATTTGTTGGTGGGAGACCGTACGAGGGTGACTTTCGGCTGCTTCAGGGGACCATATGATTCATCATATGATGTCCTCATCATAACAGGTCAATCCTCGTAAATAACAAAAACTTGTGAATTTATATATATGTAGTGTAGACATTATGGTGATAATAAGGAGTGCTCGAGTATAAAATTTTCAAGAATTTCTTAGTAAATTTAAAAAAATTCAAATTATTGTACTCAGCACTATCTTATATACCCTAATAAATTGAGAGGAGTAATAAAATGTCCCTTATAGATTATGTGTAACATTTTGTCCCCGAACGTTTAATCAATTGATATCCAAAATATCAAGGGATTAACATTTTGGATAAGGGGAGAAAATGTGATTAAACTGCATCTAATTTGTATTGAAATGTGATTAAATAAAATGGACTCAATGACTCCACACTTAGCATGTACTACGATTACGGTGCACATGTTAAGGGGGAGATTTTAGTGATGATGAAAAACTCTCAAAGTGTAAATCTTTTGATATTTATATCAAACACTTTGATTGAACTTTTCAATGATTTTGGTTTTGATTGTGATGGAATACCCAAAAGACCGACCATGTACTTAAATTTATGGAGTTATAAGGTGGTTAGGCATAGGTATTCAAATCCCATGATCCAGCCAGAACCGGAGGGATCTACCCAGGGATATCCACTAGTTAGTGTAGAAGTCCTTAGGTATGATATAAAAGGAGAAAAAGTGAGAATCGGGAATAATGCCGACTGAGATGGAGCTAACACTGGAACAAACCCAACAAGGTGTTAGTTATGAAGTCTCGATAAGCATTGAAGGGGTTGAAGAATGAAAAAGAAATGTAAGGATAAAGGGTGAAAAGAAAGAAGCCCTCTATACACTTAGGCAGAAACCGGGTCAATACATAATCTGTCGAAAACACTAAGTTGTTGTCTGACATTGAAGACAGTCATGGACCCAGTGACGCTAAGCACAACCCTCCCTAGCCACTCAAGGTCTCTTAACAGACTCTTGTTTCATTTCTCACGGAGATTACACGCATTTCTATCGACTTTCTCACTCTGAGTTAGTCGATATTGAAAAGGTGGCAGTCTGCTCCAACCTCCGATCACTAAAACAAAAGTGCACTATTGAGTCTAGAGCCAAAAGAGATCATCCATAAATCTCATTAGGACACTTGTCAAAATTATGCTTGCTATTTCACACAATGTGAATAACGAGAAAATATAAAGAGTCCTACGCATTATCCTTGTGATTTTGCCAGAACATCCGAGTGATA
>BQNB010074918.1:27500-31633 GCA_026074375.1 Tanacetum coccineum | reverse complement strand
AGAACCCTCATTTGAAAAAGGATGAAAAGCAAAACATTACCAGTCATCGTTTTCCCTGTTCAAAGCGCCGCCATATCTGCTATCCTCTGAGATGAATTCCGTATTTTCCTGCAGGTTGCTAAATTCATCACAAAACAACAAACATCCCGTTCTTGAATTCTATTGGTTTGAATCGCTATAAATCAGAAATGGATTCGGGTTTCCCATCTGCTATCCTTGACACGATTTTCCCAAGGACCCACAGTAACGTCATACAATATATTTTCACCTCTTGTGCACTCGATAGAAGATAAAATATCAGCAAATGGAGCTGTATCCATGACCTTTATGGAGGTAGCCAGCTCCGAGCGTGTTTCCTCCAGCAACGGATAAACAAAGGAACCAAAATAGTGTTCTTCAGAATCAAAAGTAAGTGGTATGCTCTCTACCTACAAATAATGCAGCAAGTCGTCAGAAAAATACATGCAATTAAACCATATTAAATAAACTACATTTCATTTTCCATATTAGTACAATTAAGTCCAGGTTAACCTGGAAAGTGATGTTCAAACTATTTAAAGCCATATAAAGTTTACAGTTCAATAAATTTTAGCTTAACAATAGCCCTTTACCAATAAAGAAGTCTGTCTAAATATATATGATGACGATGTTGACTTTAAAGGTCAAACGGGTCAAAATTTGACTTAAAAGTAATCAAATGATCTTTATAAGTTTGTATTCCTAGAGGGTATATGGTATTTTCTCAGCTTTAAACTCGATTACAACTACGCAGACGCTTGTTTGTTATTTGTTTTTAACTGAAGTATGGTGTTCTTTTTTCCATTTCTATAAGTAGGAAAATCCGAACCATTTCGTAGTTATACTTATTAACACTATAGTTTAAGCATATAAAAAACATTGAGAAATTAGCTGTTAGATAACAACTTTCAAGCACCTTTTAGAAAAAAGATCTTAAAATAAACATTTAACTTATTAACATGACTAAAAATGATTCTAATTTGAGAGAATATCTTTCGCCTTTCCAGTCAACTCTGTTGTTGCGTTCTTGCCATATGTAGCATCCACCATTAGACGATCACCAATGCTAGTAACATTATTCCTATTCGTGAAAGGAAGTAACCAATCCACAATGTCACTCCACTTAGAAAAGCGAAATTAATATTAGTCGTGTTTAACACTTGGTTCGCAACTCGCACCGAAAAAGCGCATTCGATTAAGAGATGATCATGTTAATCATGTTGCATTTTACATAGCAAACAACAAAGTAGGTTTAAGTCGGTATTACTACCGACATCCCTTTGTCTTATTTGATCTTGAGTCAATAGCCATTTCCTCGTAACAAGTCACATGTTAATATCATGCCTTGGGATACGTTGAACATCTAATGTATAACGATAGCATCTCGACTCATCCGTTGAACATTTAATGTATAACGATAGCATCTCGACTCCTCTATTGAACATCTCATGTACAACAATAGCATCTCGACTCATCCGTTGAACATCTCATGTACAATGATAGCATATCGACTCCTCCGTTGAACATCTCATGTACGACGGTAGCATCTCGACTCATCCGTTGAACATCTCATGTACGACGGTATCATCTCGACTCATTCGTTGACCATCTAATGTATAACAGTAACATCTTAACTCCTCCGTTGAACATCTCATGTACAACGATACCATCTCGACTCATCTGTTGAACATCTCATGTACAACGATAGCATCTCGACTCATCCGTTGAACATCTAATGTATAACGATAGCATCTCGACTCATCCGTTGAACATCTCATGTACAACGATAGCGTCTTGACTCATCCGTTGAACACCCTAATGCTTTCCTATAAATATAAAGCATTCACAACTTCCCGAATAAGTTCATTCACTTGGTTTTGAAGCTGTTAAAAACGAACCTTCTTCCCTCCAGATTGAACCCATCAGCATCGATTATTTATAATCGAGTGGATTTAAAAGAAGAAGAAAAAAAGATTTTATACCTGAACTTGTATTTTTATAGTTTCAAACTCAAACAATGGATAAGAATGATATAACATCTCATGTACAACGATACCATCTCGACTCATCCATTGAACATCTCATATACAACGATAGCATCTCGACTCATCCGTTGAACATCTAATGTATAACGATACCATCTCGACTCATCCATTGAACATCTCATGTATAACGAAATCATACCGACTCATCCGTTGAACATCTAATGTATAATGATAGCATCTCGACTCCTCCGTTGAACATCTCATGTACAACGATAGCATCTTGACTCATCCGTTGAACATCTAATGTATAATGATTCTCGACTTCTCTATTGAACATCTCATGTACAACGATAGCATATCGACTCATCCTTTGAACATCTAATGTATAACGATAGCATCTCGACTCATCCGTTTACCATCTAATGTATAACGATATCTCGACTCCTCCGTTGAACATCTCATGTATAACGATAGCATATCGACTCATCCGTTGAACATCTAATGTATAACGATAGCATCTCGACGCCTCCGTTGAACATCTCATCTACAACGATAGCATCTCGACTCATCCGTTGAACATCTAATGTATAACGATAGCATCTCGACTCCTCTATTGAACATCACATGTACAATGATAGCATCTCGCCTCATCCTTTGAACATCTAATGTATAACGATAGCATCTCGACTCATCCGTTGACCATCTAATGTATAACGATATCATCTTGACTCCGTTGCAATTCCGTTGCTAATTAAATTTGCAACGGACTTGCAACGAAATTGCAATGGAAAATAAATTGTAATTTCTTTTTGACTTATTTTTTTGTCTTTCGTTGCATTTCCGTTGCAATTATGAAAATTTGCAACGGAAAATAAATTGTACTTTCTTTTAGACTTATTTTTTTTGTCTTTCGTTGCATTTCCGTTGCAATTATGAAAATTTGCAACGGAAAATAAATTGTACTTTCTTTTAGACTTATTTTTTTTGTCTTTCGTTGCATTTCCGTTGCAATTAGGAAAATTTGCAACAGAATTGCAACGGAAAATAAATTGTAATTTCTTTTAGACTTATTTTTTTTGTCTTTCGTTGCATTTCCGTTGCAATTATGAAAATTTGCAACGGAATTGCAACGGAAAATAAATTGTAATTTCTTTTAGACTTATTTTTTTGTCTTTCGTTGCATTTTCGTTGCAATTTTGTATTGTTTGCAACGGAAAAAATGACAATATATATAAAAAAATTAGTTTATATTTTGCAACAGATTTGCAACCATTTTCTTTGTCGATGCAAATTCGGTTGGTAATTCGTTGCATTACGGTTGCAAATTTGCAACAAAAATATATCGTTGCAAACTTTTCGTTGCATTCGCCTGTTTGTGTGGTAGTGTTAGGGGTCTAGGGTTGTTGGTATAGAGTTTAGTGGTTAAGGGTTTATGGTTTTTGGTATAGGGTTTAGCGGTTAGTTGTTTAGGGTTTAGTGATTAGGTGTTTAGAGTTTTTTTTAGGGTTTAGTTGTTTATGTATACATCATTTGTTATATTATACCTAGTGGTTCCGACTCCAACCACTATGCTTCCATAGGAATTTCAAACTATGACAAAAGATCCCTCTTGAAATATGGACACCGAAGTGTCTTCTCATTTGGCATACAACACATGTATACACACTTCCTTTTGTAACTCGAACATTTATAAATCTGTGTTTGTTGTCAATGGTCACTCTATTCCGGTCACTCATACCGGACATAGCTTCTTGCATACATCTCATAAGCCTGTTCATTTAAATCATATTCATCGTCAATCCCTAGCCTATGTTTTTTTTTGCTACATCTCATAAGCCTCTTCATTTAAATTATATTCATCATCAATCCCTAGCCTATGTTTTTTAGTGTGTTTGCACGTGGAAATTAGATGAAAGGATATGAAATTTTGTAATTCTATTTATACATGAAATATACCTATGGGTTAAGAGATATAATGCATTATTAGAATTGAATTGTTTCAGTGGGATCCAAGCTTGTTACTATTTTTTGGGTAAGTGTTTATCCAAGCTTGTTACTAAGTTACCAAGTCATGTTAATAAGTATGAGGTGTGTAAAGTGCGTATAAACAAGTATAGTATTGTTTTATTT